>PVKS010005323.1:0-85882 GCA_004027875.1 Aplodontia rufa | reverse complement strand
TCCAGGGGACTTAGAATCAGCACATTACAGTGACACAGCAATATCGATGTTCATAGCAGCACAATTTACTATTGCTAGGCTATGGAAACAACCCCGGTGTCCCTCACTGGAAGAATGGATCCAAAAACTGTGGTACATTTATACCATGGAATATTACACAGCAATTAGAAACAATGATATTGCAGCCTTCGAAGGTAAAATGGATGGCTATGGAAGAGATCATGATGAGTAAAATCAGCTTAACCCAGAGATCTAAGGGTCAATTGTCTCCACTCATCTGTGGAGGTGGGGACTAGACCCTGGACAGTGAGAAAGTTGGTCTAGTAACATGAGTTAAATCCAGATAAGATGTAATGCTTTACAATCTAATACTTTTTTTAGAGTTATAATGGGAAGGGGAAGGGAGGGATAAGGGAGGGTAATTGGGGGGGGCACTCCGGGGATAATTGCAATATCCAGAATATATACACATTTTATATTATTTTGTTAAAATCTTGTAAGGTTGCTCAAAAATAAAAAAATTAAAAAAAAAAGCACTGGAACTCATCAAACCTTCTTTCAGATTCTTTAGGCTTGAATCAAACTCCTGTTGTTTTCACACTTAAAATATAATATCTTAAAATGTATAGTTTTATGCATTTTACTCTTTTGAAATGTATACTTCTTTGAGGCTATTATTTGCAATAGACAAAAATGTATAACTCAAAAACATTAAATACTTAATTCTTAAGTTATTATTTAATCAAAGGCAATTATCAAATAATTATTTATCATAATAAACAGAGAACTATAAAGTCTTAATGTGTGTAGTTTAGATTCTCCAAAATAAAATAAAATAAAATAAAACTGTACCAGCTATAGGTATCACTATTCACTTTTATTTATCATCTAACCTAAAAATGGGACTGGAGCAACTGTGGACCAAAGGGAGCCACAGCCCCTGCAGAATCCTCATCCTCAGCAGCAGCACACGATCCTCATTAAGAACACATGCAATGTTCTCCAGGATAGAGTTCATGCTGATCCCCAAAGAAATCTTAACAACTTCAGATAAACTGAAATTATAACAGCCATGGGGAGAAGCTAGAAATCAGAAAACAGAAGGAAATCTGAAAAATTCACCAATATAAATTTATAGAAATAAAACAACATGCTTTGGACAACTAATGGATCAAGTAAGAAAGCAAAAGAGAATTTAGAAACTATCTTGAGAAAGGTGAAAATGAAAACACAACACACCAGAACCTAGGATGTGCAGTGAATACAGTACTAGTTCTAAGAGAAGTCCATAACCACAAATGCCTACTTAAAAAAGAAGAAAGAGCTCAAACAACCCAACTTCACAAAGCAGGGACTAGAAAAGAACACACTAAACCCAAAGTTAGCAGAAGGAAGGAAATAATAAAGATAAGAGGAGAAATAGATGAAACAGAAAAAACAATGAATCTCAATGGGTTGGCTTTGATGAGATAAGCAAAATTGACAAACCTTTAGCTAGACTAAGAAAAGGAAAGAAAAGACTCAAATAAATAGAACAAGAAGTGGAAAAATATTACAACTGATGTTACAGAAATGAAAATTATCGTAAGAGTTTACTATGTGCAATTATGAGCCAAAAAAATTGGATAACCTAGGAAACATGAATAAATTACTAAGAATATACAATCTACTAAGACTGAATTTGAGCAGACACAACTAGTAAGAAGAGTGTGTCAATAATCAAGAAACCTCCCAGCAAAGAAAAGCCTGGGACCATATGATCCCACGGGAGAATTGCATCACTGAAGAACTAGTTAATACCAATCTTTCTCAAATGCTTCCAAGAAGCTAAAGAGAATACTTGTGAACTCATTTTATGAAGCTATCATTAAGTCAGAAAGATACTATGAGAAAAGGAAATCATAGATCAATATTCTGAACAAACAAATTAAGTAAAAAAGTCCTCAACAAAAAAATTAACAAATCAAATTCAATAGCATTAAGATGCACCATGACCAAGTGGGGTTTATTTGTGGGATGCAGCATATAAATATTAATATGATACACCACATTAACAGAAGGAAGAATAAAAATCTCATTATTTTCTTAATAGATACAGAAAAAGTGTCTGATAAAATTGGAACCTTTGTAGATGGAATCATTATACCCAAGAGATCCTGGCATTCTTGAGTTTATTGCAGCACTATTCACAGAAGCTGAGATAGGGAATCAACCTAGAGGTTGGATACCTCTTCCCTCAGTGAATGAATAAAGAAAATGTGGTATATACACACAGCCATAAAAAGAACAGAATTCTGTCATTTGCAGCAGAATGAATGGAACTGGAAGTCGTTATGTAAGCGAAATAGGGCAGCCACAGAAAGAAAAATACTACATGTTCTCACTCACTTGTGGAAACAAAAGGCCAATCTTATAGGGAATGGAGTGGAATGGTGAGTACTGGAGACTGGGAAGGGGAAAAGGTAGGGGAGAAAGGAAAGTTATTAAATCAAGACCACTGGAACAGAGAGAGGAAGGGCTCATTTTGGTTTTCTATAGCATAGTACAGTAATTACTGGTTAAAACAATCCATGGTATATTTCAAAGTGACTAGAGGAGAAGAGTTTGAAATTCCAAATACACAAAAATGATTAACATTTGTAAAGACAGAAGAGCTTATTACTCTGATTTGATTATTATACAGGTATACATGTATCAATTCATCATATGTACTCCATAAAGGTGCACAAATTTCTCAATTAGAAAATTCAACATTTTTCCCCATGATTAAAACTAGAAATAAAGAAATTACTTTCACACAGTAAAAGCCATATATGAAAATGCTACAGCTAACACCGTGCTCAATGGTGAAAACTGAAAGCTTTTTCTTGAAGATTAGAAACAAGGCAAGGACACCATTCTTGCCACTTCTATTCAACATAGTATTGAACATCCTACCAGGAACCATAGCACTGCAAGTACTACCTCTTGCAACATGGCAAGAAAAAGAAATCAAATCATCCAAATTAGAAAGTAAGAAGTAAAACTGCTCCATTTATAGCTGACAGTATCTTACATATAGAAAATCCTAAAGGTTCCACAGAAAAACTATTAAAACTAATAAAAATGTTAGTAGAGTTGCAGTATACAAATCAGCAAATAAAAATTAGCTATATTTCTATACACTAATAATGAACTATCTGAAAAGAAAATCAGAAAAACGATTCCACTTATGATAGCATCAAAAAGCATAGAAGATCTGATTCTGAAGCTGTAAGACTCCTAGAAACCTCTAGAAGAAAATATGTGCGGAAAAACTCAAGACATTGTTCTTGGTGGGATTTTACGGATATGACCCCAAAACACAAGCAACAAAAGCAAAAATAGGTGGGACTACATCAAACTAAAAGCCTTCTGCACAGCAACGTAAATAATCAATAGACTAAAAATGTAGCTGACAGAATCGGGAAAATTAACCAAACTTATTTCTGAAATATCCAAAATACATAACTCAATAGCAGAAGAATTTATGATCCTAATAGAAAATGATCTCAGGACTTAACTGTAAATCTCTTCAAAGAAGATACACAAATGACCAAGGGTATATGAAAGGAGGCTCAGGCTCCTTAATCATCAGGAAAGCCACAACAAGTATAGTTTCACACTAGTTAGGATGCTGTAATCAAGATAACAATGACAAATGCTGGCAAAGAAGATAAACTGATACTGCTGAATTCTATCGGAGAAATGCAAAACGGTAGAGCTACTATGGAAAACAATATGTTGGTTCTTCAAGAAATTAAAAATGGGACTACCATAAGATTTAGCAATTGTACATCTGGGTATTATCCAAAAGAACTGAAATTGGAATACCAAAGAGATATTAGCACTCCTATGTTCACCGCAGCACTATCCGCAATAGCCAAGATGTGGAAATAACTGATATGTCCACGAAGGCATGAATGGATAAAAAAATGAAAAAAGGAGAAAATATCATCATTTGTGACAACACCAATGAACCTGGAGGAAATTATGCCAAGTGAAATAAGTCAACCACAGAAAGACAAATACTACATGATTCTACTTATATGAGGTACCTAAAATGAAATCAGTGGAGCAAATAACAGAATAGTGCCCGGCAGAAACTGGAGAAGAAGCAGACAGGCTGTTGCTGTTCAACTGGTGTGAAATTTCAGTTGCACAAGATGAATAAGTTCTAGAGAGGTGTCATATACACTGTGCCTATGCATAACAATACTGTACTGTACACTTATAAGAGGATAGATTCCATATTAAGTGTTATTGGAAAGGAGGGCAGGGAGGCAGGAAGGAAGGAAAGAAGGGAAGGAGGAAAGGAGGGATTCATACACATTATGACCCATAACACTACACATTTCTAGAAGGGTTGCAACACCTCTTCCTGATTAGAGAGGTCACTTCTCAAGTTTGAATTATCGGCTCAATTTGTTTCTTTTCTTTACTTTCTACTTAGCCACTTACAATGTCTTGGGAGTTTTGCTCTACTTTCCTTTGCTTTTAGTACAGGGCTTCTTAGCATCATGACCACCTTCCACAGCAGATTGCCATTCCCTGGGAAGAACGGTACTCCAGGAACTGTAACTGCATTCAGGCAGAGTCAGGGAAGTGTGGTAACAGGGACTAGGAAAGGTAGATGGAACAGGCAAAAGTGGGCAAGATGGAAGGAAGGCACCCAGGGACTATCTAATAAGCTGGATAAAAGCTCCTCATTGCTTTCAAAGAACATGCATTCAAGGCTGCTGATACTGTGATGCTAAGATGAAGAGATTTAGAAGTAAAGAAAAGCTGAAATAGTGATCAGGCACACAGTTACTTCTGTAAATTTCCCATTCCTGTCCTCCAGAGGAGCCAGACCAGGCTTCCAGGCAAGCAACCTTCAATGTGACTGATTCCCTTAGAGAGGGAGACCTGATGATGTGGACTGCTGTATGTGTAAGCATGGATGGACTTTGGAAGGTAGCAGTAGCCAGTGTTTTAACATCATATATAAAAGTCCTCTTTGGTAATTGTTCATTAAAGACAGAGTTTTGAAATTCTAGCAATGTCAATAATTTCTGACTTTAATATATTACTCCTACCATTTACATGGACAAAAGTGATAATTTCCTTATCTTTATTCTTACCCTAAGTTTTTTTTTTTTTAAGAGAGAGAGGGATAGCAAGAGAGAAAGAAGGAATCAACTTTATTTAGGTTTTCATGTGACTTTCATTCCTCTGACACTTTGTTGTGTATGTGGTGCTGGGGTTTGAACCTGTGTCCTTGTGCATGCCAGGCAGTCACTGTAACCACTGAACAACCCACTCCAGCCTAGACCTTAACAGGTTTTTACTGGTTTACAGTTAGCTGTCAGTGAGGGCTATTTCAAAAGTTAGTTTTAAAAGTTAATTTAAAACCTTACAACATTAGTCACTGAGGAAAAAAAACCATCATATTACTAATTATGAGAGCAATGGTCTTTCCAAAACTAACATACTGACTTTGCTTCTTAATGGAAAACATTGAACACAAAGGCAGAGATGCACGATGAGAGAGACACATGCAAGAAAAGATGTGGCACTAACACAAAGTAGCTTGTTTTGGAAGTCCTTGCTAAACTTTGTTATTCAGGATTCCCTTTTAGAGCAGAGCATTTCCACTGAGGAGGTCAGGCGCATGGTGGTGTGGGGGAAATAAGTCACTTCCTACTGGAAAGCTGCTAACTTATAAGCATCTGCCATGTTAAGAATACGGGTTTCTCCTCTAGTACTAGGATAAAGGAAGAGGGGGAGAAACACCACCTGACGAAAAAGGGAGTAAGACCAAATGCAAAAGTAAATTAATTTTAAACATTTACATGGAAAACTTCTAATTTGGGCAGATATGCATATATATGTAAAGTATCTAGAACATTTTTAGAAATTATTAAAAATTCTAACATGGATCTGACACGGCCAGATGCTCTTACCAATGATAAGAGCATGTCACATTCCAAGTTTTAGGAGTAATTTAAAATCTGTATATCTGAAATCCACAAAAAAGAGAATACTGTAATTTGTTTTGCTCAGTTGATATGTGTGTTCTTGAATGTATGCACATGCTCTTGTGAATATTCCCATATTCTTGAATACATGTGAATATGTTTGCATTCTGTGTGACTATGTACATGTGTGGATTTAGAGTATAACAGTGTAACAACTGTTTAGAAGGATAATATTCTAAACTAGTAAGACGACTCCCTCAGCTAATTTTAATAATATAACACATACTTATGAATCCCAGACAAAATAAAAGCTAGAATCATGGCAATAACTAGTCTATCTTATGGTTCAGGTCCCAGCCACTGCTCTTGCCACCTGGGATTTTATCATCCTCAATCTCATGTTTAGTCAACCTTCCTCCTAGAACACACATGTAAAAGTTTCTCTTGGGTATACGCTTGCACTTCAATAGCCTGGTGATATGTAACTATTGGGCATTTAATATTTGACAGGGGAACTGAATTTTTAATTTAATTTAGTTCACATATAAATTAAAAAAACAACAAGTAGTGGAAAATAAGTCTGTTAACCACACCGCCACGCTTTGCCACATTTCAGTTTAACTATTCCTTCCCACAGGATGCTGTTGTTGAATGAAAGGCCACACATCAGGTGCATGTGTCCTCCCTAGTGCTGCAAATACACATCATAAATCATCCATCTAGGAGTTTGTCAATAGTCTGATTCAGTGCAAATGACTTTTTCCTGTGCATCTGGATAACATTGCAAGGTTTTGGTTGATCATTTGCATACAGCATGAGTTATGAAGATTCCTTTCTATGTTGTAATTGGTAATTAAATTGATAGTTGTGTTACTGCTTCAATTATTACATAATTAAATATTTTAATTAAAAATAAAGGTAGAAATTTTAAAGAGGTGCAGTTAAGAGGAAATGCAGAAACTAATACCAGGACAATAAAGGAAAAAGGGGACTGGATAAGTTATGCTTACAATATTACGATGAATGGAAGTAATAATTTGTTAGAGCAGAGCAAAATAAACCAATGCTGTTTGTTGTGCATAAATTGGGAAAGAGATGAAATGAATATTATTAGACATTTTTAGCAAAAAAAGAGTGAATTTGATAAGTTTCTTTTCAAAAAGCAAAAATTTACTAATTAATGAAAGTAATTACCCGAAATAAAAATTAAACATCCAAGAAAACATTTTAAAGAGATTTAAAAGAGACTCTGAGCTTATAAATTTATTTAGTATAAATGACTTGGATTCTTCTACTAAAAAGAAAGCAAACTGACATCTGGTTACTTTGGTTTTGTTAAAAATTATAAGACTAAAAAGGTTTTTCAGAAAAAGTGAAAGATTTTCCAATCAACCCATCAAATCATTGTCTAAAGAAGACAAGATCGTCTAGAAATAGAGCCTAAGACCAGCTGAGTAAAACTTAAAAAATCACAAGTATTTTTCTTCAAGTTTAGATGAAAGTATAATGTAAAAGATGCTGCCAAATTAATACTTAAGGCATGTTTTATCTCACAAGACTTCTAACCTTTGAAGAAATGGCAATTTACCTGAAAAAGTGAACTCACGATTTAGGTATTTTAAAATCATTTGCTGCTGCTAAAGAATTTCAGCTAAATATAAGATAATTAAATTCTAGGCCATTAGATGGTGCTTCATGTTAAATTAAAAAAAAAAAGAAAGAAAGAAAGACCCTGGGCTTATTGCAATTTTAAAATAAGAGATCAATGTTTTCCTTCCATAGTCTAATATCTATGGTCAATTCCCTGAAGTAAACTCTTGAACAGTGTCATAGATGCCATTATTAAAATTTTCAGCATAAATTTGCCAATGGTATGGGTCAATACAAGTAATGCAACTGTTAAAAGAAATAGAAGATAAAGAGTTTAACAATCTGTATTCTTTGCCAGTGCTTAATGGTTAAGTTCCAGAAGAGTTTTACAAAGATTTGTAGTACTATTAAGATAAATTAAAACTTTGATTAAAATAAAAGACTGCAGTCTAACTGTTTAAGAATTTAAGAAAAATGGAAGAGTAATTTATATTTCTTTATGGATATCACATTGCATATGAATGAGCTAAATTTGGAGATACAAGAAAAGGAAAAAATTATTAATATTATTATTATTATTTTTAAAGATAGAAGGATACTGAGAGAGACAGA
This sequence comes from Aplodontia rufa, assembly GCA_004027875.1. Taxonomy (NCBI): domain Eukaryota; kingdom Metazoa; phylum Chordata; class Mammalia; order Rodentia; family Aplodontiidae; genus Aplodontia; species Aplodontia rufa. Next base: position 77,702 of record PVKS010005323.1, on the reverse strand, counting down.
GAGAGAGAGAGAGAGAGAGAGAATCAATTTTTATTGAGTTCTTCACATGGCTTTCAATGCTCCAATACTTAGTTGTGTCCTGGGTGCTGGGGTTTGAACCCGTGTACTTGGGCATGCCAGGCAAGAGCAGCAACCGCCAAGCCACCGCTCCAGCCCCGAAAAAGTTATTTTTGACATAGGTAAACAGGTAGAAAATTTTTGTGTTGAAATTGCAACTTCTCAGAGCATAATAAAAAATGTTTTTGAACACTCTAATGTGAATACACTTTAAGAAAAAAATTGAACAATGGTTTATTGACACTGATAAACTCATAGTTGCTTATCCATTTATGCAAATATCTTTGGAATCAATGTTAATAACATTAAATTGACATAAATTAATAAATTTAACTTGGACAGATGTAGTTTTGAGACCAATATACTATTGCTTCAAAGTGAAATCAAGATAAACCAGGTATGTCAATGTGGAAGCAAATATGACAAGAAAATAATTTTTTGGTATTTTGCTCAGTTATTATAAAACTTTTAAGTATATTTGGAAAACTAGTTAGGGATATGATTCTACATTTTTAATTGTAAATTTTATGAAATCTAAAAGCAGATCAAGTATTGTCAAGTATGTTTGAAGAAACTTTTAGGTCCAACTGGATATATGCTATAATTGTAAGCTACACAACATATTTAGAAAATTTAGAACAAGGAAGGATTCAGGATAGTGGAGTAGAGAAAACTTCATTCCTAGTTACTCTTTGGTTTGGATTCAAGCAGCAGGGAGTATGCTCCTCAGGGAGGTGGGTAAAAGAGGGATTTTACTAAAATTAAATATTGGACAGTTTAGAGTGTCTTAGAGACTCAGAAATTTGGGTACATTAAAAAAGAAGAAAGAGTACATTGGAACTGAGCCAGTTATAGCAGAAGCAGCAGCAGATGTAGTGGTGCTGGTTCACCACAGAGGGAGAACACAGAGAAAAACACAGATTTGGTATGAGAAAACCTGAAACCAGAAAAGAGGCCTAAATTTAGCTGATCCAGAGGCTGCACTGAACACTGGTGCTTGAAAAGCGCTCTCTGGCTGGGTACAGTGTCATACACCTATAATCCCAGCAACTCCAGAGGCTGAGGCAGGAGGATTGCAAGATCAAGGCCAGCCTCAGCAATTTAGTGAAGTCCTAAGCAACTTAGTTGAGACCCTGTCTCAAAACAAAAAATAAAAAGGATATAGCTCAGTGGTAAAGCATCCTTGGGTTCAATCCCCAGTACAAACAACAACAACAAAACAAACAAACAACTCTGTTTTCAAGCAGGCCATGGAGAACTGAAGTGGCCACACTGCAGCTGCTGCTATGGGAGCTGGAGGTGATAGCAAACACTGCCATACTATCCCTGTGTGACCTCCTGTGTGGCCTTGGGTATACCTAGCAGAATGTGAGTGAAATAGACATGGGGAAGATTCTACTCAGGGGGATTTGAGTTGGAAATGCAAAGGGGAGCCCAACTCACTTCTTTGAGTCTGGTGACTCGTTGACCAGCTGAAGTGGACTGAATCTGAACAGGCAGCTGTGAACACACTCAGGGACTAAGCCTGGAAGGGCTGTGTAGCTGGGTAAAAGAGTGTGTGGAGGACCGGCTCCCCGGCCCCATGAGTAGAATTCTTAGAAAGAGAGTTGGGCATAGATAGTGATCATCCATTCTTGTCGATTGTTTTGACCACCTCAGTGGAAACCATTCTGTGATTTTTCAATAAGAATCTTTATCTTTTTTTTTTTTCTCTCTGTGTTTATGTATGTGCGTGTGCCTGTGTATGCATGTGAGTTCTTGCTGTGCTGATTGGTACAGGGACATGTTTACATACACATATTTGTTTCTTTTTTTCCCTCATATTTAGCATTTTGATGATTTGTTTTTGATAGCAGGGATTGAACCCAGGGGTGCTTAACCACTGAGCCACATCCCTAGTCCTTTTTTTTTTTTTTCCTTTCTTTCTTTCTTTGAGACATGGTTTCACTAAAATGCTTAGGGTCTTGCTGAAATGCTGAGGCTGGCTTTGAAATTGGGACCCTCCTGCCTCAGCCTCCCTAGCTGCAGGGATTACAAGTGTGTACCACTAAACCTGGCAATTTTTTTTTTTTAAGAGAGAAAGACAGTGAGAGAGAGACATTTTATTGAGTTTTTCACATGGCTTTTGCTGCTCTGACACTGAGTTGGGTGCATGGGTGCTGATGTCCAAACCCATGTACTTGAACATGCTGGGCAAGCACCGCAACCACTGAGCCACGACTCCAGCCCCACCTGGCATTTTTTTTAATGTAGTTATTTTTTCTTGCCTTGTCTTTTGAGAGTTAGGGGGTTTGGGTTCATATATTTTGGCTTTTGTTTTGAAATATTTTCATTTGCTTATTTCTCTTTCTGTATTCTCCTGTTAATGGACAATTTCTATTGTTCTCTCTTTCTCTCACCCTTTACTTTGTTTTTCCTATTTTTGTTTCTTCTTCCTTATAACCATCATCTGCCACGTCTCTCCTGTACTATCTCTGGTCACTTTTTGAAATTATAAACCACTTTCCACCTTCATATCCCATTTTCTTTTGTCTTAATTATCTATTTTTACCATCTTTTTTTTAACTAATTGGTTTCTATAACTCCTGCCCCCACCATTAATGTTGATACAGTTATTACTGCTGCGGATGACATAACTGACACCTGCTGTTTGCTTTAGAGCCAGATATAGTTCATGGGATTTTTTTTTAACTATTGACAATTGCTGACCCACCATTCCTGTTATTTTGTGTTAAATAATGTTGTAGATGTCATAGTAGGAATTGGGTATTTATTTTAATGCTGTACATTGTTTGCATCAGTTATTGCTATTGCTTATTTTGTCCTATAATGTGAGGTGCTGGAAACTTACAGAGACGCGTTCACAGGGTAGAGGCACTGCTGCTGAACTAAACTCAGGCAAAAGACAGTGCACCCTGCTCCACATGCAAATGAATGACACTCAATCTTCAGTTGTACTTTTATAATTTAGCACAAAAAATACTAAAGACAAAATTCCCAACTAATGACCAGGATCCAAGTAGTAATGGATAATGGGTAGGCCCCATGGTCCCACCTATGTACATCTACTGCTACAGCAAAAACAGAACTATCACAAGAACTGTGGACACCTAAACTACAAAGGGGTAGCTCATTCTTGGACACTTTGGCAAGTGAAGACTGTGCCCTAAAAAGGCCCCCACACAAAAGCAGAAGATTTATATCTCCCAATATATACATAAAACCCAATAGAGGAATACAAGAAATATGAAAAAACCAAGTTAGTATGACACCTTGTAAAGTTCATAATTCATTAGCAACTTACTCCAAAGAAACAAGTGGAAGAAATATCAGATAAAGAATTCAAAAGAATCATTATAAAATGATCAATGAATTCTAAACAGAAAAATGACCGAAGGAATGAGAAAGTAAGAACAGGATATGAATGAGAAATTTAATAGGGAGAAAGAAATATTGAAAAATAACCAAACAGAAATCTTGGAAATGAAAGACACAATTAGTCAAATAAAATGTTTAGTGCACAGTTTAATAAAGTAGACCATGCTGAAGAAAGAATCTCAGAGCCAGAAGACAAAGAGGCCACCTTGAACATTCAGGCAGCACTAAAAGAAAGAAAACAAGAAACCATGATTAGAATATACAAGAACTCTGGAGGCACGTTAAGAGACTAAATTTAAAAATCATTGGAATTGAGGAGGGTTGTGAGATGCAGGCTAATTGAATTGATAACCTCTTCAGGGAAATAATGACAGAAAAGTTTCTAAATCTCAAGAATGAGATGGACAACCAGATATAGCAGGTATTCAGAACTTAGAGCAGAAAAGATAAAAAAGGAATCTCTCCATGACACATTATAATTAAAATACCTAACATACAGAACAAGGATAGAATTTTAAAACTCTTGAGAGAAAAATGTAAGATCATGTTTAGAGACAAGCCTATCAGAATTACTTCAAATTTCTTAGCACAAACTCTAAAAGCCAGAAGAGCTAGGAATTATGGGCTTCAAGTCCTAAAAAAAAAAAATAACTGTCAACCAAGACTGCTATATTCAGCAAAGCTATCCTTCAAAATCAAAAAGAAAATAAAAACCTTCCAAGATAAGCAGAAGCTAAATAATTCATGACAACTAAACTGGTATTATAGAACTTACTTAACAAAATATTCCACACAGAAGAAATAAAAAACAAACCCCAGAGCTCACAAGTGAACAAATCTCATTTGAAGAGTAGCTAAGCAAATGAGAAACAGGACTGAATTAAACATTATAAATAAATCAAAATGGCAGTAAAAAACACTTCTCTAGAATAACATTTAATGTAAATGGTCTCAACTCTCCAATTAAAAGACATTTTAAAATAAGACCCAGTTATACGCTGTTAGCAAGAGACACCTTATAGGCAAAGACGGCAACAACCTGAAAGTGAAGGAATGGAAACGGATATACAATGTGAAAACAACCAGGAGTAACTACCCTCATGTCTGACAAAGCAGACTTCAAACCAAAATTAATCAGGAGAGACAAAGAAAGTCACTTCATATTGGTAAAGGGAATAGCCAACAAGATACAACAATAATAAATATTTATGCTTCAAACATGGGTAAAACTAATCAGATAAAAGAGACACCACTCAAATTGAAGCCTCCAATAGACCCCAGTACAATAATCCTGGGAGATTCCAACACACCTCTCCACCATTAGATAGATCATGCAGACATACACTTAGTAAAGACTAACCTGTGTACTTGTGCATGTCAGGCAAGCACCGTAAGCGCCAATCCACTGCTTCAGCCCCACGATACACTTTTTCTTTTTTCTTTTTTTTAAAGAGAGAGAGAGAGAGAGACAGTGAGAGGGAGAGAGAGAAAGAGATACTCAATTTTATTTAGTTTTTCACATGGCTTTTGCTGCTCTGACACTTAGTTGCGTACGTGGTGCTGGGGTTTGAACCTGTGGACTCATGCATGCCAGGCAAGTGCTATAACTGCTGAGCCACCACTCTAGCCCTGTACAATACACTTTTGAATGATGAATGGGTGACAGAAGAAATTTAAAAATGTTTAGACTCAAATGAGAATGGTGATACAATCTATCAGAACCTCTGGGACAATATGAAAGCAGTTATATGAGGAGAGTTGATAGCTATGATTGACTACATAAGAAAACCAGAAAGATCCCAAATAAATAATCTAATTATGCATCTCAAGACCCTTGAAAAAGAAGAAAAAATAAATTCCAAAACCAATAGAAGGAAATAATTACGATCAGAGCTGAAATCAATGAAACTGAGAGTAAAAAAACAATAGAAAGGACTGAGTCATCCCAGTGACTCAGAAGGCTGGAGGCAGGAGGATGGTGAGTTCAAAATGAGCCTCAGCAAATTAGTGAGTCCCTAAACAACTTTGTGAGACCCTGTCTCAAAATAAAAAATACAAAGGGCTTGGATTGTGGTTCAGTGGTTAAGTACCCCTGGGTTCAATTCTCAGGACTGAAAAAAATAAAAGGGTTGATTGATGAAACAGTTGGTTCTTTGAAAAGATTAAAAAAAAAAAAAAACCTGATAAGCCCTTAGCAAAACTAATAAAAAGAAAAATAGAGAAAACCCAAATAAATAATGAAATTAGATATGAAAAATGAAAGCTCTCCACAGGCATTACAGAAATCCAGCAGATTATTAGGAACTATTTTGAAAATTTATATTCCAATAAATTAGAAAAACTAGAAGAAATATCTACATTTCTAGATAAATACAATCTGCCAAAATTGAATCAAGATGACACAGAAAGCTTAAACAGACCAATAATTAGCAATGAGATAAAAGCAGCAATAAAGGTTGAAAGTTAGTCCAGTTTATTTAACAACCCCTCCAAATCTGAAGCAACACATTAGCTGTGAAGGGGGGTGGGTGGGAGAGAAAGGGAGGGAGAGGAGTGAGAGTAGACAGGGGGTGTTCAATAACATAGAGCACATTTGACTCCTATGAGAACCCCAAATATATCCAGATAGGCACATAAATCTAGTAATCTCAATATGTAAACTACAGTATATAGTCACTAATTTCTGTAACTTAGGGGACCTACAGAAGAGCCATATGACCGGGGAGTGGCGGAAACAGGGTAGATCCCGGAAAAGGATGGGGTTAAAGCAACTATGTCAATGTGTATGCTTGTATAAAGGTGAACCAATGAATCTCTTCAGTATGTAAGTTGATGCTGAACCAATCTGAAAAAAATGAAATACTATACCATGGTATGCTGTTATGTATATCTTCTCAAGTGTGTCCAGTATAAATACTTTTTAAGTCAGTTATGCACTAAAAATATTTTATTGAAATCTTTTTAGTGACAAACAATGGCAGAAAAAAAAATTTCCAGATCATCCTCTGTCTGGAAATCACTAAACTTTCAAGATAAAAAAAAAAAAAAGCTGCAATAAAAAGCTTTCCAACAAAGAAAAGCCCAGGACCAGATGGATTTTCAGCTGAATTCTACCAAACCTTGAATGAAGAACTAATACCAATACTCAAGTTATTCCATGAAATAGAATGGGATGGAACACTTCCAAATCCATTCTACGAAGCCAGTATCACATTCATACCCAAACTGAGTAAGGACACATCACGCAAAGAAAACCACAGATCAATATGCCTGATGACCTTAGATGCAAAAATACTTAACAAAATGTGTGCAAATCATGTTCAACAACATATTAAGACAATTGTATGGGAGCAGGAGCAGTGGTTCGGCAGTTACAGTGCTTGCCCGGCATGCACAAGAACATGGGTTCAAACCCCAGGACCCATGGACACAACTAAGTGTCAGAGCAATGAAAGCCATGTGAAAAACTCAATAAAAATTGATTCTCTCTCTCTGTCTCATCAGTCCTTCTCTCTTAAAAAAAAAAAAAGACAATTGTACACCACGACCCAGTTGGTTTTAATCCAAAGATACAAGGATGGTTTAATACATGCAAATCAACTAATGTAATTCATCACATATGCAGAATTAAGGACTAAAATCAACTAGTCATCTCAACTGAGGTAAAGAAGGTCTTTGACAAAATTCAGCACCTATTCATAATAAAAGCTATGAAACTAGGCAAAGAAGAAACCTACCTCAATAACATTATAAAGGCTACATATTAAAAAAATTTAAAAAACCCAAAGCCAATCTCATAGTAAATGGGGAAAAACTGAAAGCATTTCCTTTAAAGTTTGGAGCAAGACAAGGATGTCCATTCCCATCATTTCTATTTAATATAGTGCTAGAAATTCTAGCCATGGAAATTAGGCAAGAGAAAGATATAAAAGAGATAAAAATGGGAAAGGAAAAAATCAAATTATCACTGTTTTCAAATGATATGATCCTATACTTAGAACATTCAAAAAAACCCCAAAAGAGCTAATAAATTCATCAAAATAGCAGTTTACAAAATCGACATACAAAAATCAATAGCTTTCCTATATACCAACAATGAATTTTCTAAGAAATCAGGAAAACAATTACATTTACAATAGCCTCAAAAATGTAAAATAACTGAGAATAAATCAAATCAAGAAGGTGAAAGGCTTCTATAGTGAAACCTATAGAACACTAAAGAAGGAGACGGATGAAGAAACAAGATGGAAAGATCTCCTGTGTTCGTGAATAGGCAGAATTTATATTGTTAGAGCAGCAATACTACTAAAAGCAATGTACAAATTCACTGCAAGCCCCACTGAAACACCAATGACATTCTTCACAGAACTAGAAAAACAATACTAAAAATTGTTTGGAAGAATGAAAGACCAGAATAACCAGAGCAATTCTAAGTAAAAAAGAACAATGCTGGAAGAAGCACAATACCTGACTTCAAATTATACTACAGTGCTATAACAAAAACTTCATGACATAAAAATAGACACACGGACCAATGATGCAGAACAGGAGACACAGAGACAAACCCACACTTCTAGTCATCTGATACTTGACAAAGGTGCCAAAAACATACATTGGAGAAAAGACAGTATTTTAACGAATGGTGCTGGGAAAATTGGTTATCCATACGTAGAAGAATCAGAGCAGACACTTATCTTTCACCCTGCACAGAAATCAACCCAAAATGGATCAAAGACATAGCAATTAGATAAAAAACTATACCACTCCTAGAGGAAAATGTAGGATCAACACTCTGGCAAATAGGCCTAGGCAACAACTTTCTCAATAAGACCTAAAGCTGAGGAAATAATCCCAAGTTACAAAAACGGGCGTCATCAAATTAAAATTCTTCTGCCCAGCAAAGGAAACAATTAGGAATGTAAAGAAAGAAGCTACGGAATGGGAGAAAATTTTTGCTAGCTACTCTTCGGTCAGAAAAGGAATATCTAGAACATATAAAGAACTCAAAAAACTTCACAGCTAAGAAACCAAATAACTCAATCAATAAGTGGGCAAATGAATTAAACAGAATTCCCAAATGAAGAAATACAAACGGCCAACGCATATACAAGAAAATGTTCAGCATCGTTAGCAATTAGGGAAATGCAAATCAAAACTGCACTGAGATTTCATCTTATGCTTATCAGAATACAAACAGTAACAAATGCTGGAGAGGATGCAGAGAAAAAGGAACACTTTAACACTCTTCATGGGGTTGTAATCTAGTACAACCACTAAGGAAATCAGTACATAGGTTTCTCAGAAAACCAGACATACCACTACTTGGTATTTACTCTGAATAAAGTCATCATACTACAGTGATTTTATAGCCACACAATTCATAATAGTCAAATTATGGAACCAGCCTAGGTATCAATGGATGAATGAATAAAGAAAATGTGGTTTATATACACAATGGAGTTTTATTTAGCCATAAAGAAAAATGAAATTATGTCATTTGCAGAAAAATGGATGGAACCAGCGACCATTATGTTAAGTGAAATAAGTCAAATTCAGAAGATGAGTCATATGTTTTCTCTCATATGAAGAAGCTAGAGAGGAAAAAGGGAAATAAAGGTGGGACCAATCTCATGAAAATCAATGGGAGATCAGTAGAGGAAAGAGACCAAGGAGAGGAATGTGGGGAGGGAGGGGTGAACGGCCAAATTAGATTGTTATGTTGAATATTGTGTGCATGTATGAATGTGTAACAACAAATTCCATCAGTATGTACAACTATAATGTATCAATAAAAATGTGGGGAAAAAAGAAAATTTAGGAAAAAAATATAAAATAACTCATTGATAATATATTGATTACATGTTAAAATATATTTTGTTTTTAGAGAGGGCGAGTGAGGGAGAGAAAGAGAGCATCAATTTTATTTAATTTTTCATCTGGTTGTCATTGCTCCGACACTTAGTAGTGTATGTGGTGATGGGGTTCAAACTTGGGTCCTCATGCATGCCAGGCAAATGTGATACCACTGAGCCACCACTCCAGCCCATATAAAATATTTTTATACATTGAATTTAATGAACTATTTATTTCACCTGTTTAAAGGTGACTACTAGAAAAGTTAAAATTATGTATGCATCAATCAGGTTTTATTTATATTGGGCAGTACCAATATATATTCAGAAAAATTGAATTGCTGAGTTGCAGAATATTTGTTCAATAGTAGAAAATAAACTGTTTTCCAAAGTCACCTTCCCAATTTACACTCCCTCCATATCCCATTTTGTGATTAAAAGAGGTAATATTTGCAAAGACAATCTAAGTAGGTGCTCTCAAGCTTCCTGAATTGGAAAATAAAGACCGTCACTGCCATTTACTCTATAATTTTCAGGAGCTTTCATTTGATCCCAACTTGCTGTTCTATTTGACAGTCAAGAAAAACAGGGCAGGCTAAATGTAACTTTTGGACTTGCCTAACAAAATTTAAAAGCAAGACCTGAAAGTAACTTAATGGCATCTCAGGCCCAAGGGGAGGGCGACCCAAAGCCACAAATGAACAAAACACAACACAACACAATTATGGGAATATAAAAAACATCCACCGTGCAAGGTGAAATTATACTGTCTAGTTTTCAATAAGAAACAACCAGACATGCAAATAAAAATACAACCCACAATGGGAGGCAAAGTCAATGAACTGAAACAAAAATAGTCCAAATGATAAATAATAAATAAGGTCATAGAAACAGTTATTACAGCTGTATTCTAAATGTTCAAGAAGCAAGGGAAAAGACTGAATAAGCTAAGTAGAGATATGGAATGTATCTTTGAAAAAGACCAAGGCTAACTTCTAAAGGTGACAGCTACGCTGTCTAAAATAAAAAATACATGGGGTTGGATTAATAAGACATGAAAACTTTTTTAGAGAGACAGAGAGAGAGAGAGAGACAGAGACAGAGACAGAATCAATATTTATTTATTTTTTATCTGGCCTTTGCTTCTCTGACATTTAGTTATGTATGTGATGCTAGGGTTCAAACCTGGGTCCTTGCACATGCCGGACAAGCGCTGTAACCACTGAGCTACCTCTCCATGCTGGAGATGAAAACTTTTAAAGATTAGTAACCTAAATGTAAAGAAATCAGACCTAATCAAAATGAAACACAAAGAATGAGTAAAAAAATGAGCGAGGCCTTAGTGAATTATGGAACTACCTCAATTGATCATAGATGTAAATGAAAATAAGGGGAAAATATTTGAAAAATGGCGGAAAATTTTCCAGACTTGATGAAAACTAAGCTCACACACAGATCTAAGATAAAAAATGAACCCCAAGCACAAGAAATACAAGTATCATAACCAAATTGCTTAAAATATAAATAGCAAAGAATTCTTTTAAATTCTTAAAAGCAGATAGAGGAAAAAAGACATATATACAAAAGAACGAAGAAAAAGACTAAGATGAGCCAGGTGTAGTAGCATTAAGTGTGTAATCCTAGCAATCTGGGATGCTGAGGCAAGAGCATTGCAAATTCCAGGCCAGCCTTAGCAACTTAGTGAGAGCCTATCAATAAATTAATTGATTAATTTTTAAAAGGGGTTGGGAAGAGCTGAAGCAGTGGCTCAGCAGATGTGGTACTTGCCTGGCATGCACTAGGAACCGGGTTCAAGCCCCAGCACCACATACACAATTAAGTGTCGGAGCAATGAAAACCAGATGAAAAACTAAATAAGAAAGTGATTCTCTTTTTCTCACTCATTGTCCCTTTCTCTCAAAAAAAAATTAAAATTTAAAAAGGGTTGGGGATATAGCTCAGTGGTAAAATGTCCTTGGACTTCAATCTGCAATTAAAAAAAAATAGACTAAGACAAGGAACAAACAAGAATGTCTACTTTTACCACATTCCCCAATATTTTACTACAGGTTTTACTTGGTGCAATAAAGAAGGAACAAAAGGTATCTGCACTTAGAAGGAAGAAGTTTTTAATGAATCATAAGATATAATTGTCTATGTTTTAAAAAAAAACTATGAAACCTATAAAAATGTTTTAGAAGTAATAAACAAGTTTAGTGAGGTTGTAGAATAGAAGATCAATAAAAGAACTCTTTCTATAGACTAGCAGCAAGTCACTGGAAATTAAAATTAATTCAAATTTAAAAAGCAATACTGCTTACAATAGCATAAAAATGTGAAATATGTAAGGATGCATTATGCAAAATTGTGTAAGAGCTGCACTTGAAAACTACAGAATACTGCTGATACAAAGTAAACCTTAAAAATAGGAGAAATGCCCCACGTTCATTTATCAGAAGACACAGTATTGTTAAGCTGTCCACTGATTGATGACAGTGCCAATTTAAATGCCAGCAGGTTTTGCCAATCTAGATGCCAACAGGTATTTTGTTTGTTTTGTGGAAATTGACAAGCTGAATCTAAAATTAGTATGGAAATGTAAAGATCCAAAACAACCTTGAAAAAGAACAAAATTGGATGGATAACATTACCTGATTCAAACTATAGTTATTAAAGCAGTGTTGCATTGACATAAATATGTGGGAAAAAATCAATGGAATAGAATAGTCTAGAAATAGACCCATGCCATGGGACTGAGTATTTTTCAATAAAGTTGCAGAAGTATTTGAACAAATGGTGTTGGAAAATTTGGATATTTATATGCAAAAAACCAGCCACCACCAACAAAAGCATTTCAATGGTTGTTTCATATAAAAATTAACTGAAAAATCATAGTTCTGCTGGGTGTGGTAGTGCACATTGGTAATCCCAGTGGCTTGGGAGACTGAGGCAGAAGGATCACAAGTTCAAAGCCAGCCTCAGCAACTTACCGAGGCCCTGTCTCAAAATAAAAAATAAAAAAACAGGCTGGATAAGCATCCCCGGTAAAACAAAAAAACAAACAAGCAAACATAGTCCGAAGTCTTAAAACTATAAAACTTATATAAGAAAATTGAGAGAATAATTGAGAATTTGGTTTAGGCAAAGATTTCTTAAATATGATATGAAAAACACTATCCATAAAAGATAAAATTGACAAATGGGACTTTGTCAGAACTAAAAAATATTTGCACTTTCAAAGACATTGTAGAGAGAATGAAATGAAAAGCCACATACTGGGAAAAATATTTTTAAATCTTATATATGATAAAGGACTTGTATTCACAATATATGAAAACTGTATGTAACAAATATGAAAAAATAAACCCAGTGAAAATATGGGCAAAATATTTTAAAAATTCTTCACATAAGAAGATACACAAGGGGGCTGGAGTAATGGCTCAGCAGTTATGGTGCTTGCCTGGCATGTACGAGTACATGGGTTCAAACCCCAGCACCCACGTACACAACTAAGTATCAGAGCAACGAAAGCCATGTGGAAAACTTGATAAAAATTGATTCTGTCTCTCTGTCTCTCTCTCTCATTGTCCTTTTCTCTTAAAAAAAAATGAAAAAAGAAGAAGATACATAAAAGTCAAATAAGCACACAGAAAGATGCTCAACACCATTAGCCACTGGGCAAATAAAAGCCAAACCTACACCAAATATAATGTCTTCTACGGAACAGATTGATCATATCAAGCATTCACAAGGACACAGAACAACTGGTATACTCGCACACTTCTGGTAGGAATGAATATGGGACAAATAGTTTGAAAAACAATTTTGTTATCTCCCATCGCCCAGCCAGTACCATTCCTCTTTCATGGAAGAGAAATAAGAGCATTTATCCACACTATAGACCTGTACTTGAATGATCAAAGCAGCTTTATTTGTGATGCCAAAATAAATATCTATCATCAAGTAGATGGATACACAATTAACAAACTGTTATATATCCATACAATGAAATATTACTTAATAACAAAAAGTAATGAACTAAGTAATAACATGTATAAATCATGAAATAATTATGCTGAGTGAGACACCAGACCATACATATAAAATTCTAGAAAAAGCAAACTAATTTATGGTGACAGCATATCAATGGTTGTCTGGGCATCTAAGGGAAGAAAAGAGACAGAGGGAGAGAATATTAAAGGGTTATAAGAAAACTAGGGGCAAAAAAATATGCTCCTTATCATAACTGTGGCAGTGATTCCACAGGTATATACAAAAGGCAAAACTTACCAAATTTTATATTTTAAGCACATGTAATATCATATTATATTTCAATCGTTATTACCTTAAATTTATTAAAATTAAGCAAAACTAAAAGCTCTGTTCATCAGTTAACAATAGTTACATTTCAAGTTCTCAACCGCCATATGTAGCTAGAGGCTGCCATTTTGGGCAACATAAGTACAGCACAGAATATTTCCAGGACTGCTACATCAGTCACTGTATGCACTCATCTGCCGCATACACAGAGAAGCATCCGCTTCTTTCATTCATCCTTCATCGACTTACGTTCCACCTTAAGAATGGGAGTAAGCATGGCAGCGTATATAGTGTTGACAGATAAATTACCAGAGAATTTTAAAAAACAGATTTCATTAAGTAAGTTTTAATGTAACTTTGGTGAGAAGCGAAACATACTTTCTGTTCACAAACTGCACACTACCTCCTAATTTAGATATCACAGTTTCTATGGGTTACATTTAATTAGTTTCTTCCAACATTTAAATTGATAATAATTTTACACCAAATGACATAGAAAGAAATAAAATAGATAACACTGTCATGGAATTTACTTTCTCCTTATAATCAAGTTTCAACAAAACTCCTAAGTAAGAATATATTTTTAATATACTCACATATCTTGTGAGTTAGCTTTTTGTTCTGATTTAGAATATAATGCTATATAATGTGACTGAATTCTCTTATTTAAAAAAAATTAAACATGTAACCCTTACACAATAAATATAATCAGAAGTTTCAAATGTAAGAACAGACTTTAACATAGAGCACCAATGGTAGGCACTAAAATATTTCACATTCGAGGAACAGTTTAAAAAATCAGGACAGAGAAGTTGTTAAGCTTAGTCTGAAGCTTTTCTCTTCTTTTACTATAGCTCTCAGTTTCTAGTTTGGAGTTATTTTATTTAAGAAAGAAAAATGAAAAAAGAAACAACTCAAACTCTGTTTCTGCCCCTACCCTAGTAGCCTATGGACTTGGAAAGCAGAGTCTATGTTTACTCAGTTTTTGTTTCAATAAGGGAATGCAGGGCTGAAATCCTCAATCTTCCTGGTTCCACAGCCTGATACACTAACCTTTCCTGTCCATTTTGATGTTTGAGTCATTCTTGTCTTGGAAATGCAATAGAGGAAAAGGCAAATGAAGCTGGGTAGGAGACGGAAGGCTGGTGGCCAGGGTGGACAAACCAAGACAACCCCCCAAATGTGTACTGCAGTAGACAAGCAAGATGTATAAAAACAGAAACAAAGTCCCTCTGCTGTTTGCAGAAGCGCAACTCAGAAGCCAGCTTCACTTACTGTTTTACACCGACAGAGCCATTTCCCTTGTTTTCCATGTCAACAGATAGCATGGGAAGGCTGCAGGGTTCCTTCACTTCAGCAACTAATCAATAAGGGAGAAAAGCTTATGTTTAATTCTGAGAAAGTGAGAGAAGAATATACATTCTGAATCAGAAGCATAATGGTCCCTTTTACAGCTTCACACCAGTTCACGTATGTTTGTTTAAATCTCTAGTTCCCTCAGCGATTGGAGAGATGTGATTAAACCTAAAGAACTGGAGACTGGGGTGCTTTCATCTCTGCTGGCATTCCCAGCCTCCACAATAGCATTTGCAAATGAAATTGAATCCTCCTTCAAAACCAGTGCTGTGTGACCTGGCACAGCTTCCTCTGGTGCCAAGCTCTCACTTAAGACACTGCAACTCACAAATGAGTCCAAGTGGAGAAAAACAATCCCCTGTCCTGCCCCCTCCCACCATGGACTGGGATTTCTTTTATTGCATGTTTTTGTTTGTTGTTTTTTGTCCACTCCCTCCTCCTAGAATTTTTCATTGCAAAGCAGAAGCGCACTTAAAGCTTTTGTCAGCAAGTATCCCCCTACCTCACATATTCTCAGCGAAAGCCTCAAAAAACAGTCTGGAGAAGACCATGCTGTGGTAAAGCAGGAAGCTCACAAAACATGCCAGATAGCCTTTGGTACAGAGAGGTGGTGCTGGTGTGTGTGAGTGTGTGTGCGTGCGTGCGTGCATGCGTGTGTGTGTGTGTGTGTGTGAAAGAGAGAAAGAGGGAGCTCATTAAAGTGTGTATGTATTTGTGTGAGAGAGAGAGAGGGAGAGAGAAGCTCATTAAATTTACATAAAATCATCAAAACATTTTAAGGAGAGATAGGAGCATCTACCACTCTTTTTGTTTGTAGGATGAGGACTGTGAAAAAATTAAAACCCTCTACAATTAAATAAGCAATTATCAAGATGAAAAAGCTATGAACAAAACTGCTTCAAGAAAGACAAAAACCAAAAAACTAGTCCGGAATCGTGTTTGTTCTTATTCAGCTGAAGCCATAAATTAAGTACATTTCCTTTCAAATCACTTTATACTTCGGCACTCCTTCTCTAGGGATTACTCTGACATGGCAAGTGCATCATTTAGTAAATATTCACAAGATTTTATCACTGTTAGAGAAGTAGATGATTAACAAATAGCACTAAGTGTGGGACAATCTTCACTCCTGAAACAATACACACACACACACACACACACACACGCACACACACACAAACTTCCAGGTGCGAAACCACTTAGATCACTGCCAAGAAAACCAACATTTAATATCATATAGATATCAGCACACATCCACACACCGGCACAGAGGAGGCAGGAAGCTAGTGCTGCTGCTCCATGCTACAAGAAGGATTTCATTCACTTCAGTTGGAAACTGTTACACATTCACCATTTTCTAAGCATCTCAGAAACAAAACAAAACAAAACAAAATACAATGATACTCTGCAACATCACGCTACATTGTCTTATTATTATTCTTTTTTTCTTTTTTGGTGGAAGAGTAAAAAGAAAACCTACCTATAAGCAACTAAAACATATCATTTTTATAGGCTTATCAAGAACAGCCAAAGAAACCCCAATGTTTTCTTTCACAAAGTAGGCTGGCAAAGGAATTCAATAAGGAGGTACAATTTGACACAGTGAAATAAAACCAGGCTGGCTCTCAGCCAACATGACGTTAGGAATCACACACAAGCTGCACCAACTGCCTTCTGGTTCATGGCTGACTTTTTAAAGCTACAGTGTGCCTGTTCACTTTGGCTAACTACCTTCAGCACAATTAGTGGAAGTAAATGAATCACAAGTCTAAAACCGGCAGAATTTTCCCTGCACCTGTCTTGTACTAAGAAAAACAAGCTGTCTTAATTGCCTCTTCATTTTCTCCCTCCCCTTCACTGTTGCTACATGTCTTTACTGTTGTTCTAAGATTGAATGCCATGTTTCAAACTATTCCTTTTTTCCCCTGTGGGAAAAATTATAAGCAAGAACCCAGGGCTTACAGGCTTTACTCAGTGAACATTCGGACGCTGTAGTCCTGTGTTATTCACTTTTCCTAACAGAGATAAATGTACAAAGTTCTCAGAGGTGGCTTTTAAGTAATCTTTTTGAGAATGAAGAAAGCACTGCCCAGCAGCAAATCCCTTTACTTCATTATGCAGGAAGTAGCATATTTCAGAGAGGATGCAAAATAGATGACCAGATCTCCTAAAAACTCCCACATTCTTTTATTTTGGCATTAATCCTATCCAGTGAAGCCAACAAAAATTCAAACAACAAAGCCTTATTCTACAAAACGAAAACAACTTGTTCTGAGAGGCTTAATTTTAATTGTTTATCCCAGTTGCATAAAAAGCATAATTCAACAAATGCAACCAACACAACATATGAGCACCTGATACTGTATGAGTCACATAAAAAATAAGGAGATATATTGGCAGCTTTCAAATTCAGTCTCTCCCACCGCCATCCTAGGTTCCAATTCAAGAAAGTGGGAGGTGGAGTAGAGGCTGGGCGAGACCTTCCAATTGTTTCCTTGCTCATTCTCACAGTTTTGTAGCTTGGCTGTGAACCACTTGGGGGTGGGGGTGGGGGATTCCAATCCCATAAACTTCTTTACATGTGTAGAAAACATACATTGTTGCCTCTTCATTGAAATAAACACCAATCAACAATTGGATACTTTTAGGTCAAAATAGGAATAAAACCATACACACACATTCCCCAGAAGTATTCTGAAAAAAATTATTTGCTACTGTAATATTGTATAGACTTCAGGCAGAATTGAGAAGAAAGTGGTCTGCCTCCCATTTCTTTAGTAATCTTTAAGGGACATTAGGGGATCAGCAACTATGATCTAAATTTGGAACCTGAATTCCAAAGTAAAAACTGGTGTATTTACTTATTCCAGGAATGAAATTAGAAAACTTGAATTTCCTGAAAGACCATTGTTGACAGTACTTAAGCACTTTCTCCAACCATCTTTGCCATTACACTCTTGCAAAAGCAAACAATCATAATTTAGGGACCAATTCTAAATGTTCAAATATTTTTGAGTACCATGTTTTGATCATGGGTCAGGCAGGTGGATGTGACACCACTGCTGTTCAAAATCATGGACTGTTTTGGAGATAAAGAGCTTTCATCAACAGATTCCATAATGCTTTTGAACTTGGTCTGAAATTCCTGAACCACCTTCCAACTAAATCCAAGAAAGGAAACTGGACTATGAGCCCATAGTCAGGGGATTCAGGAGGAGGATGTCCTGACAGCACTGCTCAGAACAAAAGTATGTTCTGCTCACTGCTCTTGAAGGGAAAGTCAAAGAAAAATGTAGTTACACCCAATTCTTCCTTAGATGCATTCAGGAGGAAGAAATCTGTGAAGCTTTTCCAAGAATTCCTCCCCCCACCACACACACCATATAGAAAAGGACATCCCCTTCGGTTTTTGCCTGCTGTGTTCAAAAGTTTGCTGGTTAAACAAGTGTAAGGTTTCAGAAAGTGCTGTTGGAAAACAGTCTTATTTGATAAAAAGTGAGCCACAAAGCCATTCTAAACTATGACAACGGGAGTTTTCACTTACCAGCTGGTTTCTAACTTTGGTAATAAACTGACATTTGTGAATATAAACATATATACACTAACTATTAACCTACTCCCTCCTCACATGCACCCACTGACATTTAACCCTTTGATGACGAGAATGATCTGTAGGTGCGCATGGCGTGTGTATGTTTGTACTGTGGTGTATGTATGTTTATGTGGGGGGGCAAACAAATAAGACACATTATAGGATGTGCTAAAATAACTTTGGTGGTCCCGGCATCAGGATTCTGGAGTAGAACATAGGGGCCTACTTGGCAGTGCACTCAGGGGAAGGGCGCGGGAAACTGGTGGCTTTTATTGATCAGCATTCATCCACCGGGTAGCGCAGAGTCCCGTGGAAAGTTAGCTACATTCTAAAGGAAACACCCGCCACTGCCCCTATCCCGGATCGCCCCCCAGGCGCGCTCAGCCCTAAGAAGCCAAGGGCAGGGCTGAGCTCTATGCTAGCCAAAGAGTGCCTCAAGGGAAGAGGAAGAGTACGCTGGAGAAAGGGCCGTGATGTGGGTGCAGGACACAGAACTCCAAGCAGCCTCTTGGACCTGCGCCGCCAGCCGGGTGTAAAACTTGTGTGGCACCAGCAAGAAAGAGTGTGGAAAGTTTCTGGCTGAGACTTTCAAGGGGAAACAGTGCCCGGTCTTTGGTTTGGGGGCTCCCCGGGGGAGCCCGTTTTGGAAAGAGGGTGTAGGGATGTGGCGCTAGCTGTGCCACCACCGTGCACCGTGTCCTGCACGCTCTGTCCCGCAGCCCCCGGCTGGCCTCTGCTCTGCGCGGGACTGTGCACACTTCTGCCCCCAGTTCCACTCCAGGGTGACAGAGTCCACGCCCATGGGTGCAACAAGCTGCGGGAGCATCGGACACACAGCAGACACGAGGGAGGGCGGGGCGCTTTTTTCCCCCCAATGTGGTGATCTTCGCTTCTTTTCTTTCTGGAGAGGGGGGAGGGCGGGCGCGTTCCCAGGCCCTCGCCGCACGAGCCCACTACTTACCTCCCGCACAGCCGCGCCGGGAGGTTTGCCCGGTGCAGAGCTCGGCGGCCGCCACGCGCCGAGCCCGGAGCAGCCGGCCGGAGGCGCGCGGCACGCTGGGAGTTGTAGTCCACCGCGGGCCGGCGGGGGTCCGAGAGGTGTGGGCACCAGGAAGCTCGAGTGTGGAGCCAGAGGGAAGGGCCCTGGCTGGGGACCCCGGGGACGTGAGGGCGGACGCTTGCAGTAATTTAAAACTTCCAGAGAACTGAGGGCACGGTGACCGTCCTAGAGAGGTTTTCAGGTGATCCCACTTGCTTCCTGTCTTGCTCATGATAACACTGCAGAAGTTTTAAGCTGGACTTTGGCAGTAAAGATAAGCAGAGATTTCCCGGGTCACGTTCATATTATTTAGGGCTCTACTTTCGATTCACGACAGACGGACATGTGGCACGCTCTTCTTGAAACACCTCTTCAGTTGCTCACAGAATAAGCCCTGGGCATGGGAAGGGAGGGAGAGTAAATTGCACCTTACATTTGTAGAACGCTCTTCAGCACTTTTTACAAAACACTTTTTACCTCGGTGTTTTATTATATTAGAACCATAAAACAACACTGGGATTTAGGCAGAGAAAATCTAAAGTTGTAGAGAGTTTCAAGTATCCACACCTGTGGAGTTGGGCCCCCCCACAAACACACACATTGATTTCCTTCTCTAGGCTTCTCTCAGCAGTTGGGAAGAGAGGTGGGGAGAAGGAGGTCTGGGGACAGATGTAGTGGACACAGTGAAAGAAGAGGGGCTTGCTGTGAAGGATTTCCTTGAAATAGCTAATGAACAAATCGTTAGTAAATGAAATAAAAGAAGCACCCACGGATTGGAAGAATACAAGGGGAAGGAAAAGGCAGTGGGATAGGAATACTCAACAGAAGAATGCGAGCGGGTTAGAGGCAATAGGAAAAAGTTGTATCCAAAAGAGAGCACAAATGTTGTCACTTCTGAACTAACTCTGTGACCTCAGGTAAGTTATTTAATCTCTTCTAACTTCTTTCACAGTATCTTTAAAATTAAAGTGATAATAGTTCCTATTTGTGATGTGGCAGTGCGGATTAAGAGAGACATGAAGTGCTGTCTCATTTTGGGGAAAATCTAATATAAACCATAACAAAGTCTATTTTTGCACAACAGTCTGTTATTGTTATGGATTTAATAGTTTTTTAAATCTCCTAAAGAATATAAAGTTTTAATATTTACATAAAAAAAAGAGAGACATGAAGCCCTTAGAATAGTGTCTGGCATACCTTGAGTACTCAGTTAATGTTGGCTACTATTATTATCTACAATAACTACTTTTGTGGAAGCATCAAAAGATAGATTGCAGTGGAAGTGCCAGTTAGAAAGCTTGAAAATACTCTAAGTTACAGATAATGATATCTTGACCGACTGTGATAGAAAGGAAGCAGTATGAGACACTTTGCAGGGAAAATGAACAGGGTTGTGAAATCAGTTGAGTGGACTCAAAGAGATATCCTTATCTGGTTGTCCTTTCTAGACTGAGTGAATGGATGATGAAACGATTCACATAAATAGGTATAACCAATGGAATAATGGGTTTTGGAAGAAGAAGACTAATTGGATTTTGGATGTGTTTAATCTGAGGCTTTCTATATGTGAATGACCAAATGGCAGTTGGAAAGGTGGATTTAGAAACTACATGTAGAAATGGATCTTTGAGAGCCATTTATTTAGGAGAGGTAGTTATTAACAGCCTGTCAAGGGGTGGACCAGGGGAGGGTGAAGTTAGACAGTGATTCCAGGTTGGAATTGTTGAAAACAGAAAGGGAATGTTGCAGGATGCAGTGACAGGAGAGCCAAGAAGGAAGGAGAGGTGAGAAGGAGCAGGCCAAAAGGTCATAGGCACTGTTTCAACAATAAGCAACCACTGGATGTATGGGTCAAGAGACTATTGAGGTAAAACTGTCTGTAGGGGTTGTTTTAGAAATTTATCAGAGTGATTTGCTTTTCCTAGTGATTGGGGAGTGATGCAATGAATAGAGTTGGTGGGCCCAAAGATGCTACACATCTTCCATTGCCTGGAACAGTCCTGCACAGCAATGAATTGTCCCACACCCTGTTCCTGACTGTCCCAAAGTTCATTCACGTAGGTGAAAATCTGTTTATAATGACCTGAGTTATTTTATATAGTCATAATATGTATTGCTTGTTCCTGGAATGAATTAAGTTGAATGGGACTATTCATGGAATTTGACCAGTATAATGCATTTTGTCTGTCCTTTTCCTGGTGATTCTACGGATGAACACAAATGTCTGATTACTTCACTGGCACTTATTTAGCATCCATTGACCAACCTTTTCCCACCTCTCCCTACTGCCTACTCTCACCAGCCTGTGGAGTACTTGCCTTGTGTTTTTCTGAGAGAAGAAAAAGCAAAGATGCCAGTGTGGCTGGATTGGAGGGACTGGGAGGTTGAAGAGGAAGGATGGAGAATAACCCCTGAGCTAGGGATGACTGATGTAGCATATGTAGGCATTGCAAGAACTTTGGCTTTCGCTCTGAATGAAATGGCAGCTGCAGTTTTGAGCAGATGAGTGACATAAGTAGGCATATTTATGAAGGATTATTTAGGCTACTCTATCAAGGATAGATTCTAAGGATCAATGGTGGAAATAGACTAAGAAAGCAATTCTATCAGTGATACTGGGAAGAAATAATCATGGCTTGAATCAGAGGTAATAATGAAAAATGATGCAAGAATATCTGAGCATACAGAGAAAGAGTTTCAGGGGTTGGGAAGGTGTAGAAGACTAAAGGATGCATGGGGCCTTGTGAAAATGAGACTTTTGGAATGACCTGGGAGTCTGGGATTTCTTGTCATAACTGATATAAATAGAGATAAAGGGGTAAATTAAATCAGTCCAAGGGGAGTCATGATAGAAAATGGTGGGGAGGCTGTGAGTGAGGTGAGTATGGGTGAATTTTGGGCTCCCTGACTCTGTGGATGGATCTGAAGAGGTTAAGAATCAAGTGGATTGTTGATCCATGTTGGAATGTTGAAGGCCCAGGGAGGGGAGGACTCAGTACCAGGGGCAATACTCAGTTGTGATCCCTGTCAGGAGTGGGGCATATTTGTTTAGATAGCATAGTCCCCTCTCTCCCTTGCCCTTGAGCTCTTTGATGAACTTGGCCTCTTTGATGGAATTGAGGAAAGCTGATAATTACTCTAAGCCCAAAATGCCATAAATAAAGATGATTCAAAAAGGTGTATATCTAGAATGCTGGCAGAGGTAGATTTGTAGTTGTGGAAATAGAAGAATTTTGAGAATTTGGCAGATAGAGAATTTTGGCAAAGAAGGGTGGGAGGAAGCTGGACCTTTAATGTGAAGGGTTGTTCTGGGATTGGGAGCAGGAGACAATTGTGTTTACAAAGTAAAGTGAGGAAGCCTTTAGGAGCAGAGATATGAAAATGCAGAACAGAGGGGAAAGTGGCTGTAATAACATTTCTAGAGGAGAATCTCTGAACTGTTTATCCTTCCTGTAAGAAAGGAAACAGAATGATTCAGGAAAATTCTGAAGAGATAAAGAGAGTGAAATATTAAAAATTTTTTTTGTTGATGTATTATGAAAGCACATTGTGTGATAAAAATGAAAAACATTAGAAATTAATAATGGACAGTAAAAAATTCCAGTAAGCCCATTTATAAAATAATACCTGTTAAGTAATATATATTATCTAAATGTTTATACCATGCTTGTGATTTTTTTTTGTAAATGTTATGTGGGCACCTAAGATACTATTTTTCCTTTGTAGTCTCTAAAATTTAAATATGATAAAATTTTTCGAGCACTTACAAAATATTCTACACCAATATTTTGACCATAGTATTTGTATCCATCATATTTCTAAGTATTTTTTCTTGGTTTTTAAAGAAGCAAAGGAGTTTATCAAAATCTCCCAATATTTCTTTTTCTCTTATTTTTGAAGTTTTGCTTTTTTTATTTTAATGTTATATTATGTGGAGGGAGATTCATACTAGTAATAACTTTAGTGCAATTGTACCTTTTGCCATTATAAAATGATTCTATTTGTACCATTTGCTACTTTTTAAATAGTCTATCCTATTTGAAACTATTTTAATTATATATATATATATATATATATATATATATATATATATATTTAGTCTTGGTCATGTAATTTCTTAAAATCTTTATTGCTGCTTGGTTTTCTGTTTTACTTTATGACCTGTGCTCTTCTTTCTTTTTGTTTTGTTTTTATTTTATCTTCTGTGCATTAATGTCAAAGATAAACAAAGCTGCTCCTTAGAGGAAGATACAGATTTTAATCAGTAATAGCTATTACTACAGGGAAAGAAATCCAGCATGAACTGAACTCAGTGTCAGTTTGTACAGAGATGATAGGGCTAAATGGAAATAGGGAGTGGGGCAAATTAGGGACAGGGAAGAGGAAAATCACAAAGGCTCATCAGCGTAAGGCTATGAGCTCAGTTGTGGCTAGGAGCTGGCACAGAGACTGGCAGAGGTTCTGTGGTTACATTTCAAAGGAATGCCTTTCAGGTCATTGAGATACACTCTCCTGAGTTGTAGGGGATATGTGAGCATCTCAAAGAGAAGTAGAAAGCACTCAAAATTGCAAGCCCTTTTCAGCAAATGCTCTGAGAAAAGGTGGGGAGGGGCCTATTGTTATGGGCTGGCTAAAATAAATAGTAACGTCTTTTGACAATTTTGAGCATTCTCAGGCAGGCATTTTAAGGGGGCTAGAATCAACCTAAGGGTGTGGCCTTGATTTGTAAGAAATCATATTAGTGTTTGTTGAAGGTTTTAACAGGCTAAGATTGAGAGTTCATCCAGAAGAGGGCTCAGAGGAGCACGGCTAGAATTTCATCAAGGAGAAAATTACCATAAGTTATCTATTGCTATGCAACAAACTACCCTTGAACCTAGCAGTTAAAACAACACACATTTATTTTCTCAGTTTTTCTGTGGGTCAGGACTTCTGTGCATCTTAGCTGAATTCTTTGCTTCAGTGTCTCCACGTGACTGCACTCCAGGTGTTGAAAAGAACTGCAGTCTCAGTTGAAAGTTCAACTTGCAGAGAGACACTTTCAAACTCACATATTTGGTTGTTGGCAGGATTAAGTTCCCTGAGGATTGTTTAACTGAAGGCCTCAGTTTCTTGCCACATAGCCTTCTCCATAGGGTACCTCTCAACATGACTGCTGGCTTTGTCAAAATAAGTGTGTGAGAAGAGTTAGAATATAAGCAGGACAAGAGTTGTAGTCTTGTATAGACTAATTTCAGAAGTGAAATCTCATCATTTTTCACACATTCTTTTTGTTAGGGGAAAATTATTAGGTCCAGCCTACACATCAGGGCATGAGTAATAAACCAGAGGTGGGGGCCCCGGGGAGCCATTTTCTAAAATGGCTGCCTGTCACACTGGGAACTTGGAAGTTTGTAAAGTTGCTTTAAAGGATATCCTTACATTAACATTTCTCAATTAACTTTGGAAATGAAGTGATGATACAAGATGAAATCAGTCTACTTAGATTGTCTTTCTTCCCTCTCTACCTCTCAGTTTGGAGAGCAAATATAATTCTTACTGCAGTCCACTATCACCAAAATATCATCCTCTATAGTTTTTCTTCTCATTATTACAAATTATATCTAATTTTATGACACATACCAATTACTTAAATATAATTTTATACATAAACAGATTCAAATCTCATGGCCTAACCTTTTGTACTTCATGAATTTATAATTCATAAATTCATTATTGTTACTTTCTGTACCTTGTCTTGATTTTTTTTTCTGATAGGTTTTTTTTCAGAAGTGCAGAAAAGCTGTGTTTCTTGAGTTCTTGCATATTTCCTGTTACACAGAAAAGGTGGTTAGACTAGGTATGGAAATTTTTTTCCCTTCAGTAGTCATTAACCATTGTTCTATTTCTTTCTAGCATCTAATATTCCTTGAAACATGTCTGATTCCTTTATGGATATGACCTTCCCCCCTGCCTAGATGATCCTAGGATTCTTTTCTTTCTTTCTTTTTTTTTAATTCTTAAAGTTTTAGAAAAAAGTTTTTATTAAATTTTCTTGGAATATGATGAGCTCTTTCAAAATGCAAATTTGAGACGTTACTTCATAAAATTCTTCTATCATGTAAATTTTTTTCATTCCCACTTGTTCAAAGATAGGAGTCATTCACATGTAGCTCTCTTTTGTCTATGGTCTATGTCTTTCATGTTCTTTCTGATCATTCTGTGTCATTTTCCACTAAGTTCCATGTGATTTCTTTTTTTTTTTTTTAATGGCTTGCCCTCCATATAGTGTTTTGTAGTTTTTAAGTTCTCCATGGGAGCTTTTAATGTGGTTTTGAGTGATTTAATTTTTTTGTTTATATTCTCTGATTTTCTAGTTAGCTTTTATTTTTACTATTATGTGGATCCAAGGCCATTTTTTGCAACTTTTTTTTTTAATCATGGAAGAAAGTCAGTGAGATCTAGTTGATTTGCTCAAGAATAAAGTGAGTGAGTCTCTCCCCTCTGTGTTCACCGGTGTACTGTTTGAATCATCCATTTGAAATGTAATCTGGAGAACTAATGTTGAGGGCTTATCAGCTTGGATTGGTCATTGATGAGTTGGGACAAGAGGAAAATTTCCTGGGAATGAGGAAGAAAGAGTCATAAATTCACTTTTCTTTCTACTTAACTTATCTACTTTTTTTTTTTTTTTTGCAAAGCATTTAGAGTGACTTGTAATGATATAAGAAGCAATTTTAAATACTGTTCAACATCAGAATGAAAATGAAATATTAAACCCAGAGTTTTTAAAAGAATGCCCATTTGTAACCATAGCACACTAGAAAGCCATTAAAATTAACTTATGGCTATATGTAAACTTCCTGTTAAAGCAAGAAGGAAACATAGCTTTTAATGTATGGTTTTCATTTCAACCTACAAGTTATTCAGGGAAAATAATTTTGTAGCTCTTAGTTCTGGAAAAAGAGTCAAGTGGGGCAGTGTTCTTAATGACTGTGGTTAGTAAATGCAGTGGCAGCATTATTAAGCTACTTCTTATAGTACTGCTTAATAAAAACAAAAAAACATGGCATAAGATTACAGTACAGAGGAAGTCAATTCCTATATTCCTAATACAGTGTGATCCAAGCCTATTTGGAAAACGAAATCTTCTTTCTGGAAGAATATCATGTTATGGTTTGAATTAT
The DNA here is from genome assembly GCA_004027875.1 of Aplodontia rufa. NCBI lineage: Eukaryota > Metazoa > Chordata > Mammalia > Rodentia > Aplodontiidae > Aplodontia > Aplodontia rufa. The sequence continues at coordinate 50,942 of PVKS010005323.1, read as the reverse complement.
GTCTTAACCCCTCATATTTCAGAATGTGATCTTATTTAGAAATGGGTCCATCACAGATGTAATTAGTTAAAATGGGGACATACTGGAGTATGGGGGCCCTAATCCAATATGATCAGTGGCATTGTACAGAGAGGAGAATGCTATGTGAGGACAAAGAGGCACACAGAGGGAAGATGGAGGTGGGGATTGTAGTTATACTGCCAGAAACCAAGGAACATCAGCTGCAAGAAGCTGCAAGAAGCTGCAAGAAGCTGGGCAAGGCAAGGATAGAAGCTGCCCTGGACACTTCAGAGGAGACTTGGCCCTGCCAACACCTGATTATAGACTGTAAGAGAATAAATGAACTTCTGATGTTTGAAGCACCCAGTATGTGGTACTTTATGATAGCAGCTTTAGGAAACAAAGAGATACATTTCATCCAATCTTGTTTCATCAGGGTTTGTTCTTGGGATGTGTTGGACAATAGAGAGTTTGATAAGAATCTAAAGTAGGTTTCATGTGTGGGATTGAGAATAGATCCATATGCTTTAAATTAACACTTGCAAATATTGGTAAGATTGACATCCTTATAAATATTGTAGCACCTGAAATTCATATTTAGAATACTAGCCATTACACCTTATGGGGAGGAGTTAACTCTATATTTTAAAATAAATCCAGAGTTGTTGCTTTAATAGCATAGGATCTGTTTTATCACATGAAATAAACATTGCTGAAATGATTTAGTCTAGCAAGTTTAAAAAATAGTGATTCCTATACTTTTCTGTAAGAATTGGAATGACATATGATTGTTAGCCATAGCCAGTTAGAAAGGCAGAATAATTTTAGGAAAATTGATAAGCCAGGATTTATGGCAGAGAGGAAATCCAGATTAAATTCTCTTGAAACTACCCCCAGTTATTGAAAATTCATCATTGTAGTACAGAATATCTGCTCTCATGTTCTCTATAGTAGTAATACATACACACAGGTTCTCCAAAAATCATCTTCCTTTATTTCTTTCCATCCAGAGATTTTAATTCCCAGGCAGATGGTATTAAGAAGCAAAAGTTTGTTCAGTTTCATTGCCTTCTCCAAAGGTCAAACTTTTGGATATTCTCCAAAACGCAGCAGCAGCCTAGCAATATGGAAAGGAAGGGATGAGTCTCTGAGAGTTAGAGATAATTATAAACTCTCTGAATTAAAATCATGAATTTTGCAGTAGATGGACATTTTATAGATTTTATCCTTCCTGAAAACTTCATTTCATTTTTTTTAAGGGGGGGGGGAGAAAGAAACAACTTTATTTAGTTTTTCTTTTGGCTTTCATTTCTCCAACACTTAGTTTTGTACGTGGTGCTGGGGTTTGAACTCGGGTCCTTGCACATGCCAAGCAAGCACCGTAACTGCTGGGCAATCACTCACTACAGCCCGTCATTTCCTTTGTAATTAATTAATCACATACATTTTAGTTTTAGATTTATCCATGCATTTAAAAGACAATATATATTCATGTTAAATGTGCATAGGAGGGGCTGGAGAGGTGGCTTAGTAGTTACAGCACTTGCCTGGCATGCAGAAGGATGCAGATTTGATCTCTAGCACCACATATACAACGAAGTATCCGAGCAAGGAAAGCCACGTGAAAAACTAAATGAAATTGATTCTCTCTCTCTTAAAAAAAAAAGTGAATAGGAAAAGTCATCTCTCTCTCTCTCTTTTTTTTTTTTGGTTCTGGGGATTGAACCCAGGGGTGCTTAGCCACAGAGCTACATTCCTAACCCTTTTTATTTTTTTATTTTGAGAAAGGATCTTACTAAGTTTCTTTCCTTTTTTAAAATTTTTATTCAATAAATATGGTCTTATAATTAGGAGGGTTCATTGTCAAACAATCAAGAACAAAAGTGGAATGATAGAACAAGAAAATACTGGTGCCAGACCATGGTTCCCCCTTTTGGGTTCTCCATCGTTCCATGTTTCACTTTACTAAAGCCCCAAGTTAATTGGACTTCTTTCTCTTGGAAGTTGGAGGTTCCCCCATACTACCTCCCTCTTCTCTCCTTGATGTACTTCCTATTCCCTTCCCCCTTCACTATGTACCCCAGGAACGTAGGCAAGGTGCCCCATAATTGTGTAAAAATTCATATATGTTGAGGTAATTGTTAGGTTAGCCATCTATAGTATTGTTTCCGCTTGTATTCTAGCTTCCACAAATGAGAGAAAACATTTGGCCCTTGAGTCTCTGAGTTTGGGATACTTCACTTAGCAAAATTTTTTTCCATCTCCATCCATTTGGCTGCAAATGCCATAATATCATTTTCTCTAATAGCCAAGTAGTATTCCATTGTATATATGTACCAAAGTTTTTGGATCCATTCATCAAGTGAGGGGCATCTGTGTTGGTTCCATAATTTAGCTATAGTAAATTGAGCTGCTATAAACATCAATGAAGCTGTGTTTCTATAGTAAGCTGATTGTAGCTTTTGGGAAGAACCCAGGAGTGGGATAGCTGGGTCAAAAGGCGGTTCCAGTCCTAATGTTTTGAGGAGTCTCCACACTGCTTTCCAGAGTGACTGTACCAGTTTGCAGTCCCACCAGCAATGTAACAGTGTTCCCCTTTTCCCACAGCCCCTCCAGCACCTGTCATTGTTTGTATTCTTCATATTTGCCACTCTGACAGGAGTGAAGTGGAATCTCAGTGAAGTTTTGATTTTCATTTCTCTTATTGCTAGTGATGCAGAGCATTTTCTCATGTGTTTATGGGCTTTTTGGACTTCCAAAATTCAGAAGCTTCTTTTTAGTTCTATAGCCCATTTATAAATTTGTTATTTAATTTTTTGAGTTCTTTGTATATTCTGGATATTAGCCCTCTGTCCGAGGTGTAGCAGGCAAAAATTTTCTCCCATTCTGTAGGTTCTCTCTTGAGTCTCTTGACTAAATCTTTAGCTGTGCAAAAGCTTTTCAGTTTAATTGCATCCCATGCATTTATTCTTGATTTTACTGCTTGCACCATGAGAGTCATATTAAGGAAGGCTGTGCCGACCCCGTCATGTAATGTTGATCCTACTTCTTTTTCAAGCAATTGTAGAGTTGCTGGTTTAATATCCAGATCCTTGAACCATTGTGATTTAATTTTTGTGCAGGGTGAAAGGTAAGGATTTTATTTCAGTTGTTTACATACGGCTGTCCAATTTGTACAACTTCATTTGTTGAACAGGCTATCTTTCTTCCACACTATGTTTTCCCCCCTTTATCAAATATCAGATAGTTAAAGGTATGAGGGTTCATCTCAGAATCCTCTATTCTATTCCGTTGGTCTTCCATTCTGTTTTGGTACCAATACCATGCTGTTTTTGTTACTATAGCCTTGTAGTATAATTTCAGGTCAGGAATTGAGATGCCTCCTGCATCCTGCTTCTTGCTGAGTAATGTTTTGGCTATTCTGGGTCTTCTGTTACTCCATACAAATTTGAGTATTGCTTTTTCTATATCCGTGAAGAATGACAATGGTATCTTGATAGAGATTGCATTAAATCTGTATAGGGCTTTGGGTAAAAGGCCATTTTGATGATATTGACTCTACCTAACTATGAACATGGAATGTTTTTCCATCTACTCAGATCTTCTATAATTTCTTTTTTTAAAGTTCAGTAATTTTCATTGAACTTTAAAAAGGTCCTTGACATCCTTTGTGAGATTTATGCCCAAATATTTTACTTTTTTGGAGGCGATGGTGAAAGGGACAGATTTCCTAATTTCTTCTTCAGTGTCCTTGTTGCTAGAGTATAGGAAAGCTAATGATTTATTGGTGTTAATCTTATAACCAGCCACTTTACTGAAGTTGTTTATAAGCTCCAGAAGTCTTTTGGTTGAGCTTATAGGGTCTTCTAGGTAGAGGATCATGTCATCCGCAAATAGAGACAGCTTGACTTCTTCTTTTCCTATTTGAAATGTTTTGATTTCCTTCTATTGTCTGATAGCTCTGGCAAGGGTTTCAAGGACTATATTGCATAAGAGTGGTGAAAGTGGATAGCCTTGTCTTGTTCCTGAATTAAGTGGAAATGCTTTCAGTCTTTCGCCATTTAGCGTAATGTTTGCTATGGGTCTGTCATAAATAGGTCTTACATAGTTAAAGTATCTTCCTTTGTTCCCTATCTTCTCCAGAGTTTTGAGCATAAAGTGGTGTTAAATTTTATCAAAGGCCTTTTCTGCGTCAACTGAGATGATTATATGATTTTTATTTTTAATTCTGTTTATGTGGTGAATTACATTTATTGATTTGCATATGTTGAACTAGCCTTGTTTTCCTGGAACGAAGCCCACTTGATCATAATGTAATATCTTTTTAATATACTGTTGGATACAATTAGTTAGAATTTTATTAAGGATTTTTGCATCTATGTTCATCAGGGAAATTGGTCTGTAGTTTTTTTTCTTGACATGTCTTTGTTGGATTTTGGTATCAGTGTAACATTTGCTTCATAAAAAGTGTTTGGGAGTGTTCCCACTCTATCAATTTTGTGGAAGAGGTTATAGATGATTGGTGTTACCTCTTCTGTGAAAGTTTGGTAGAATTCTGCCGTATATCCATCCGGTCCTGGGCTTTTCTTTTTTGGAAGAGCTTTCATTGCAGTTTCGATTTCACTATCTGAGATAGGTTGGTTTAGATTTTCAATGTTCTCCTGTGTTAATGAGGGGATGTCATATGTGGCTAAGTATCTGTTCATATCTTCCAGATTATCAAACTTGGCTGGGTATAAATTTTCAAAATAAGTTCTGATAATCTCCTGGATTTGGTTTGAGTCTGTGGTGACATCTCCATATTCGTCTTTGATTTTATTGATTTGCTTCATTTCAATCTTCTTTTTGGTGAGGTTGTCAAGGGGTCTGTCGATCTTATTTATTTTTCAAAGAACCAACTCTTTGTTTTGTTGATACTTTGTATTGTTTTTTTGTTCTCAATTTCATTGATTTCAGCTCTGATTTTAGTTATTTCCTGTCTTCTATTAGCTTTTGGATTGAATTGTTCCTCTTTTTGCAGGAGTTTGAGTTGGAGCATAAGACTATTTATTTGGGCTCTTTCCAGATTTTTGATGTATACACTCAGTGCTATAAATTTACCTTTTAAGTATGTTTTAATACTATCCCAGAGTTTTCGATATGTCATTTCATAATTCTCATTCATTTCCAAGAATTTCTTGATTTTTTTTATTTCATTTGGTCTTTTATCCATTCTTCCTTTAAAAGGGTTTATTCAATTTCCAAGTATTAGAGTCGCTTCTGTTGTTTTTCTTGTTGTTGATTGCTAAGATCATGGCATTGTGATCTGATGGCATACATGGGACTATATCAACTTTCTTGAATTTGTTAAGGTTAGTTCCATGGACTAGGATGTGGTCTATTTTTGAGAAGGATCCATGAGCTGCTGAGAAGAAGGTAAATTCATCCGATTTAGGATAGAATATTCTGTAGATGTCTGTTAAGCCCAATTGATTAATAGAGATGTTCAGATTGGAGATATCTTTGTTGATTTTTTGTTTCAATGATCTGTCCAATGTTGATAATGGTGTATTGAAGTCCCCCAATATTATTGTGTTGAGATCAATGAGAGTTTTAATGTCCTTGAGTATTTTTTTCATATATTAGGGGGAATTGTGATTGGGGGCATAAATGTTAATTATCGTTAAGTCTTCTTGGTGAATTGTCCCTTTTAGTATGATGTAGTGTCCATCTTTGTCCTTTTTGAGTAGTTTTGGATCAAAATTAACTTTATCAGATATTAGAATCGCCACGCCAGCTTGCTTTTTTGGGCCACAGGCCTGGTAGACATTCTGCCAACCTTTCACCTTCAGTCTGTGTCTATTTTTGAGTGTGAGGTGTGTCTCTTGTAGACAACATATTGTTGGATTTTGTTTTTTGATCCAGTAATCCAATCTGTGTCTTTTAATTGGGACATTGAGACCATTCACATTCAGAGTTAGAATAGACATGGGAATCTGAGTCCCAGAGTTTGTGATTGTTGCTGTGTTTTGTGCCATCTTGGGTTTCTGTTGGTGTGTATTATGATTATAGACACTCTCTTGTTTAGGGGTTTGGAGAATTATTATCATGTTCTTCTGAATGAAGAATTCCCTTCAGAATATTCTGTAATGCAGGGTTTGTGTTCATGTATCTTGCTAGCTTGAATTTATCATTGAAGTATTTAATTTCTCTGTCACATTTAAATCTGAGTTTTGCAGAGTATATTATTTTTGGCTAAAAATTGTTCTCTTTCAAGGCTTGAAAAATATTGTTCCAAGCTCTTCTGGCCTTCATTGTCTGGTCTGAAAAATCCATAGTAATTATCATTGGTCTGCCTCTGAACATGACTTGGGGCTTGTCCCTAGCTGCTTTTAGAATTCTTTCTTTAGTTCTTCTGTTAATCATTTTATATAGATTTGTCTTGGTCAATTTCTCATTTGGTTAGGTCTGTTTAGTGTTCTATAGGTGTCTTGGATTTAGTAAACTGGATCAATCCTGATATGAGGAAAGTTTTCCTTGTTAATTTCATTTAATATGTTCTCAATGCCCCCTGTTTGTTGTTCGATGTTTTCCTCCAGTCCAAATACTCTCAGGTTGTTTCTTCTCATCTCATCAAATATTACTTGGAAGTTCTGGTCATGCACGATAAGTTTCTTTTCTTGTCTGTCCTCCTTGAACTTGACATTGCTCAACCTGTATCATTATCTGATGTTCGTTCTTCAAGGGCTGAGGGTCTGTTTTCTGTTGAGTTTACTCTGGTGTTAGTATCTTCTAGTGAGGATTTAATTTGGTTGACAGTATTTTTCAATTCTGATAGCTCTGCTACATCTCTCTTCAGAATGTCTAACTCTTTATAAATATGGTCTTTCATTTCATGGATTTGTTCCCTTATTTCCTTATGAAAGTTGTCTCTTATCACCTGAAACTGCCCTCTGATCTCATTCCTTAATTCTTCTTTCAACTCCTTGATTGAGTTGCTGATCATAATGTTGATATATTTTTCTTGGTTTTCATCTAGGACCCCTGCCATGGGGTCCTTGGATGGAGAGCTGTGAGGATGAGGATGGGAGTAATTACCCCTTTTCCTCATTTTCAGATACAGGGGTTGTGGATTGAAGACCAACTATGTTAGTTACTGTTCTAAGGGTTATTGGAGCTTCTTATGCCTTTACTTCATTGGGCTGGGGTGCTCTTGGGAAGCAGAGCTCAATGGCATCCATTCTAGTCAATGAAGAAATGTGAGCCTATAGGTGCATATACTGAACACAGTTTCAACTAAAAACAGTTATAATGGTGATTAGCACCTATAGGAGTGGTTTTCTTCCATGAGAGCTCTCACAGTATGTTAAAATAGCCAGCAAATACCCATTTTGAAGAATGACCTTCACTTCAGTTAGCAGGGCCTCTGTAGATGGGGGTAAGTACAATCTAGAAATCTAAGGAAGTGGGTGGGGAGGTAGTGTGGATCTCCTTACTTAGAAAAAAGAATTAGAAGGTGTTAGCATGGATTCAGCTATTCAGTTAGGAATAAGGAAAAGATAATAATGGGATGTGAGTAAGTTAAAGGCTTTGAGTGAGGAAGAGAGAGAACAGCATATAGTTTAGGAATTGAGAGAGTACGGGGAGAAGAGGCATGGTTTGTTTCAACCCAAGGACACTGCGAGCTAGTTTGCTATCTTGACCAATTGTGGACAGTGAGAAAGTGAAGGAGGTATAGGATCTGCTGGAGAAAGAAAGAACAAGAAAGAGAAAGAAAAAAAGAAAATAGAACAATAAAGTAAAGGAAAGAAGGGGAGGAAAAGAAAAAACGAAAGAAAAAACAGACCCTAGGGGTAGCAGGGATAGCAGTGGTAAAATATAGGAGGGGTAAAAGAGATACTAATAAGATTTGGTTGATCACATTAGGGTAGAAGCATGCACAGTGAAAATAAGGAGGTGAAGCACAGTTACTTCAGATACTAAATGCGCTGACCAGAATCCCTCTTTTCAGGAGGGAGAACAAGGAAATGAACAAACGCACAAAGACAAAAACTAAAACAAACAGAAACAGAAAAAAGAGAATAAAAATAAAAAATAAAAAGAGAGTGAAATAATCCAGAAAACAAAATAAAAAATAAAAATAGCTAATATTTTTATATGTCCATGAACTGATAAACTGTTCCGGCTATTGTACCAATACACACTGAGAACAGGAGAAAAACAGCAGGCAAGAAAGAAAAAAAAAATGTATATAGGTATGCAAAATCAGATAAAAAGTAAAAAATTCTTAATGAAAACTTGGAACTATAGAGAGCAAGGGTGTCTCTGGGTCCTTTGGGAGGAGATATTCACTGTCCTTCTGGGTTTTGAAATGAATGTCTCTCAGTGATCTCACAAAAATGACTGGGGTATCCTCAGACTCCTGGAATTTCCAAGAGGGGCTTCCAATGAAGAGGACTGGTTCTGGTAAGCCCTGAAGTTTGCCAGTCTCCCAGAGTTGCTGAAAGCCAGAAGACTTAACGAGCAGGGAGTATGGATGATTTCTATTCTCCCTCTGCTGGGAGATGCATACACTGTCTCTTGAGGCAGAAGACTCAGAGCCTTTAATTTGTCATGTGATTTTTCTGGCTGGGGGTGGGAGTGGGAATGTACAGGGCAGGGAATTGCTCCCCTTTATTCCACAAACTGAAGTCCCCCTAAGCAAGGTGGATCATGGGCCTGGCCAAGGCCTTCTTTTCCTGGTTCGGACTGAAGCCAGTGGCCATCCCCTGATGCAGTTTTCAGAGCTTGCTCTAAAAAGCCAGAGAGAGCTGTCTCCTGGAGCTCATAATGGCAGCTTGGCTTCCCCACCGAGCAGCCTATTCCGATGGGCACCTCTGCGGTCTGCTTCCCAGCACAGTTCTTGTGAGCTCGGTGTCTGAGAATGCACTCGCCGGATGCTCTGTTTTTATAAAGCATGGGATCCCAGCAGCGATGTGGTTGCTGGCTCTGTTCAGCTCCACCCTGCTCCTGGGCTGGCTGCTCACCGAAGCCCCTCACAGCCTGCCCGCCAGCAGAATGTAAACAAACAAAGCTGACCTGCTTCATTCCTGGTGGGATGGATAAAATCCCTTTTTTTTTCTGTATGCGAATCTCCCAGCACTCAGCTCCTCAAAAAGGCTTCACAAACTAGCACTAGATGTTCATAAATATATTCTCCAGAACACACCTAAAAAAACTGAAAATAAACTGGGATTTTCCCTTCCAGACTTGGAGCCACAGGAAAAGCCACCTCCCTTCAGCTTGCCATCTTCCTCTCCCTTACTAAGTTTCTTAGGGCCTCACTAAGGTACTGAGGCTGGCTTTGAACTTGTAATTCTCCTGCCTCAGCCTTCTGAGCCACTGGGATTACAGGTGTCTGCCACTGTGTCCAGCTTTATATTTTTAATTGTGTTCTGATTATTTCAAATTGTTTATACTTTAGGATGTAAGGAATTTATCCCTAGGAATAAAAATCTGTGGATAGAAAGAAGTAAAGAAATGAAAGGAAGACAATTTTTGGAAAAGCTGTATGTACATACTACCACTGTAGAGAACATGAGGGCAGGCATCCTGTACTTCATCCCTGGATGGCTGATTCTGGTCCATGATTTAAAGTAAACCCAAATCACCCTGTGTCTGATGGTTAGTGTGTCTTTCTCTTGTCAATGAGTCTATCTCCAGTCCGTCATCTTTTTACTACAAAATTCATGATTTTAACTCAGAGAGTTTGTTTTGCTGGAGTGAATGTGAGTTGGTATGATTACTTTGGAAAATAATTTGGCATTAACAAGTAAAGTGGAAGCTCTACATATCCTATTATTCAGAATTTGCCACCATGGTTTAAATCTGTGGTAGAAATAGTACTCTTCCCCAAAAGATACCCACGTGTTAATCCTCAGAATATGTTAGATTACATGACAAAGGGAAAATGAAGATTGGAGATGGAATTGAGGTTGTTAGTCAGTTGATATTTAAAAATAAAGTGATTATCCTATATTATCTAGATGGGCCCACTAACCAAGGGTCTCAAAGTGGAAAAGGAAGGAAAAAATCCTGACCAGGGAGATGGCATTATAAAACAGATTGGATCAGTAATTTACTGGCTTCAAAAATAATGGAAGTGGGCCATGAGCCACGGAGTGTATGCCCTCTGTAGAAGGTAGAAAGGACTGGAGAATAGACCCTTCCCTAGAGTTTCCAGAAAGGAGCCCAACTCTGCAGACAACTTGAGCTTAGACCAGTGAGAGCCACATTTGACTTCTTACCTGCAGAACTGTAAGATAGCACATTTGTGTTGTTTTAAGCCACTGAAGAGTCAAATTTGTAATGACAGAAATAAAAAATTAATATAGTTTTTTAGATAAACTTTTGCACAATGGCAATGGGAGCCATGGACAAGACTGTTCAAATCCACACACACAAACTGAAAATAACACAAATTTTCATGATTAGGAGAGTGGATCTATAAGGACGTTGGAATAGTAATGCAATGGAATAAAAAACAGTAGAAAAATGAATAAAATGAATAAATCATAGGCAATGCATCAACATGACATTGAGTGAAGAAGCAAGTGACAAACATACATGTTGGAATGTCATTTACATGAAGTTAAAAAATGAAGCGTGAAATATGTTGCTTAAAGATACATAATGATACTGCTATGTGAATGAAAGAATGGGAAAGATAAATGCACAGTTCACCTGGCAGTTGCCTCTGGTGGAGAAGGCAGGACATGCAGATTGGTGAGTGGAGCACAGCAATGTCTGAGACCTAGGCAGTGCTCAGGAATGGTGAGTTAACTAGGTTTGTTTGTTATGTAACATACATGTATATAGTATGTCATTTTGTAGGCTGCAAATATTTCATATTTTTAAAAATGGAGGGGAATGAAAAAAGAAAACTAGGTGTTATTAGAATATAGCTTTATTTTCATGGTGCTTAAAATAATTAATTGAAGGGGGCTGGAGCAGTGACTCAGTGGTTACATTGCTTGCCTGGCATGCGCAAGTACACAGGTTCAAACCCCAGCACCCACGTATACAACTAAGTGTCAGAGCAATGAAATCCATGTGAAAAACTCAATAAAAATTGATTCTCTCTGTTTTTTTCTCTCTCTCACTGTCTTTCTCTCTTAAAAAAATAACTGAACTGTCTGAGGCATTATAATATTCATGCAAGTATTAAAAATACAGGGTTTTTTTTATTGTCTTGGTAACTGAGAGCTCCTATGAGCACATGTGGCTTACCTGCAGCTGATTCCTGCTCATAGAGTCAAAGCCAAGATGTCAATAAGCATGGTCATCTGGATGGTGTCACAGGTCCAACAGCATTTCTCCCACTAACCCCCTACTCCAGACTGGTCAAGATTAATGAGTGACTGTTTTGTCCAGACACTGTTATAATCACATTCAGTCCTCACAGCAACTCTTTGAGAAAAATGCTATTATTATTTATGCTTTACAGATGGTCAGATGGAAGCCATCTTCCAGTGATTAAGAATCTTGCACAAGACCACACCGCTAGGAAGTAGCAGTTTTGACTTGAACAGAATCTGAGTTCAAAGCTTAAGCTCTTACATAGTGTACTTCAGTTGTTCTCCATCGTTATAAATAAGTTTTATACTGAGAACTTGGCTTAAAATGTAGATTCTTTTTGACATATTTGTTGAAAATTGGTCTTCAAATGAGCCATGGAATTTCCAATGTCAACAGACACAAGCATTTGCCATTAGTTTGACTTCTATTCAGTTTATCCCTCCTACAAATCCGATAATACCTGTCCTGTGCTTAAAAATTTCCCATGCTTATCCTACTCGCTAAGACTCACATCAGCCTTCTTCAATATGAGGTTTTTTATCCTCCAGCTCCTAATCATGCCTTTACGGTCACATCCATCCAGTTCTTTAAAACCCTTATTTATTTCCATCTTTATGGACCTTCTTCCAAAAGCAAGCATAATGATTTTTCACACCACCACTCCTTAGTACACATTGCTTTCTCTTACTTTTCAGAAATGTTCTGCCTAGCTTCTTCATTATTCTGGATCTTCATTTTATACCTTTACTCATTATTAATTTTGAAACCTTCTCTTCTTCCACAGTACCCCATGTTTTTAATGTCTTGGATTTAACTGAAGTATACTATAAACTTCAGTGTTCTTGAATGTTTTCTCCTCTGGTAGTCTTTAATAATAGCAATAAATTACATTTATCAAGCAAATCCTAGCACTTTTTATACATTACTTCTAATTTCCAACACAACTCCAGAAGAACTATTTTCAGCTGCATTTTCAAGTTGGGACTTAGTGAGATAATGAGTCCACGGTTTTATCATAATGGCAGTATCACATTCACATCTGATTCTGTATTTTCTGGACTCTGTCTCCCTAGTGCCTGGCACAGTACCTGACCATCTCCTGGTTAGACAGACAGGAATGGACGGATGACCTGAGTTGAAATAAATCCTAGTTTTAAAGAAAAATACATCAAATTTGAAGTCAGATCAAGTAGACTTGTCTGAGTTTTACCACCCCCCCCCCCGCCCTACCTAGCTGAGAGGGAGAGTTTCTAAGCTGCTACATGTATCTACAGGTAATTAGTACGGCAGTTTGGCTTCCTAAGTGGAGGAACACTTTGTCACTGGAGGCTGTGGATAAGCAGGGAGGATGGAAAGGGAGACATAACTCAGAGGCCAGGTGCCTTTGGGTGCAAGTTTTCTTTGCAAAAGAACTGTTGTTGTCATGTAGGTTTTCTCTTAGCTCCTCAGATGGGAAGATAGTGATTTGTTATCTTTGTGCTCAGCTGTGACCACAGAGATTGATGTGGGTGTTTGGTCTCAAGGTGAATGTGTGCACACTGCCTGCCTTTTAGTTTATGTCTGAGGCTGTTGGTTTCTTAAAATAGAACCTTGTACTGCCTCTGACTCAATCCATTTTAACCTCGTGTTCTCTCTGGTACATTAGTTCCAAAAGAATCAGCCTATCTCTAATTGCTTGCTAAATGTCAATATTTTGCAAAATTTTGAATATGCAAGTTAGTGCCAAGAAATTTAAATTTTATTTTATTAATTCCCAGAACTTGGCATTATGTCAATCAGAGGAAATTAAATTATTTACTTATTTATTCAGTGTTGTCTCTCTAATGATTTGCAGAGTCATGGGGCCTCCTGAACTCAGTTATTTTAAAGGGTAACAATTGACTGAAACTGTCTCCTTGGAGTTCATCCACCGCAGCTGGAGATTGATGTTCTGCCTCTGTGTTAGCCTGTTTGACTTGCTGTGACTTGCTGACCCCCTTTTTCCCTGTCCAGGAGTCCCCTTCCTTTAATAGCTTCCTTTTAAGTGACAATTTAATAGAGGTTCTCTGCAACTCATGTAACTGGAAGTAATAATGCTGCAAGTTGTTCTGAGTCCCTGCAAAGCCTCCCTCTGCATTCTAGCCAGTTGATCCCACACCTCTGCAGAGAAGCCGAGTAGGATTCTACACCTCTTATCCTACTACTCCCAGACCACTTGCTTTTGTCTCTTTTTGAAATTTCACTAACTGGTTAGACTCTGGGAATTTAGTTTACCATGACAGAAACTCTCTCAGTTGTACATAAGTAAGTTTGTCTGTTTCTCACTGACTTACTGTCTCAGTCACTATAGTGTTTGTTGGCTTAGCAATGGAACCTATTCTGTTTTTTTTTTTCCTTTTTCTTTTCCTCTACCATTCTTTACTCCCTGACCAAAAAAAATCAGGGAGGTAGGAAAAGGCAGGTATCTGGTACATTCCATGACTAACTTTCTTTCCTTCCTTTTTTTATAGCTAGTGTTTTTATTATGAAAATAATACTTCCTCTGGGGCTGGAGAGGTGGCTCAGTGGTAAAGTGCTTGCCTGGTATATATGAGGACCTGGGATCAAACTCCAGCACCATATATGCAGAAAAACAAAAAACAGATGAAAAAATAAATAAAAATAAAAATTGATTTTCTCAGTAATAATTAGTAATAATAATACTTCCTCATCATTGGTAAAGAGTCCATAACTGGGATAAATTCCTAGCCCCATCTCCTGCTAACAGTGTAGTGGTATTCTTTCAGTTATTCTCTAGGCATTTACTAAAAGAAAAGATGATGCCAGGTGTGGTGGCACACATCTGTAACCCCAGCAACTCGGTAGACTGAGGCAGGAGGATCACAAGTTCCAAATCAGCCTTAGCAATTTAGTGAGGTCCTGAGTAACTTAGCAAGATCCTATCTCAATATAAAAAATAAAAAAGGGCTGGAGATGTGCCTCGATGGTTAAGTGCTCCTGGTTCAATTCCTGGTACCAGAAAAAAAAAAAAAAACAACAGAGTAAGATGAAATGAAATGACATAACACAAAAATTCACATATATAGTATATTTTATATACAATATTTGTAATACATATTACATATATTACTACCAATAGTACTATTCTTCAACTGAACTTTTTTCATTAATAACCGCTATGATAATTTTCTATATTTGTTATTCTTTTTATAGAATACTGTTATTACTTAGAACACTCTGGATGCAAGCTGCAATAGTCTAACTCATACTATCTCAGGCAAACAACAGAATTGACTGGTTTAGAAGAGGTGGGGCTGGTCTTGGGAAGAATTGGGTACCCAATGGTACTGTGGGGATGCTTTCTCTTTCAATTTCTCAGCACTGATATGATTAGTCTCCTTCTTTTCTAGGATAAAGCACACTTATTCCATGTGATAGGGACATGCAGAGTCAGTCCTGCTGATACCTTCTCTTTCGTAATTCCAGATTTCATACTCTACTGGTTGGGCAATGCTGAACTAATTTCTTTACCTCTCTGTAGTGCAGTTCTCTCATACTAGGATTTGGCAGCTCTCTTTCCTCAGCTTCTTCCTGTGACCCAACCATAATCACTCCAGTTGTGGAAATCAGAAGTCCAGGAAACAAAGTTGACAATTGTTTCAATGCAGGTCCCTATAGGTACAAAAGGCAGCATTTCTCCAGAAAGAGAGAGAGGGAAAGCACCACACTTCCAAGGCTTGTCTATGCCTGGCCTCAGGGATCTCAGAGAATGCCAGGCAGATAAATACCATAAAACTATACCTAGAAATATATTCAAATTACAGAGAATCAAAGTTAAAGGGAAAAAAATCCTGAAAAACATGGCAGAGAAATAAAACATCTTAACTATACAGAGGCAAAGATAAAAATTATGTCCAACTTATCCACAAAAACCATGTAAGCTAGAAGAGAGTTGAGTGATATATTTGAAAAATTAAGAGAAAAAAATCCACGTAAAATTTTGTATACTGTGAAATTTTCTTTCAAAAGTGAAATAGAAATAAAGACTTTCTCAAACAAAGAAAAATTGAGGAAAATTGTTGCTAGTAGCCATTCCTTGCAGGAAATATTTTAAAAACTTCTTTAGAAAGAAAAGAAATAACATAGGTCAGAAACCCAGTGTTATGGTTTAGATATTGGGTATCTCCTCCAAGCTCATGTGTGAGAGAATGCAAGAAAGTTTAGAGCTGAAATGATTGGATTATGAGAGTGTTAATCTGATCAGTGTGTTAAGCCACTGATAGAAATTAACTGGGTGTTAACTATAGGTGGGTATGCTGTGGCTGGAGGTGGTAGGATCCTGGGGGTGTGACTTTGGGGTTTCTGTTTTGTCCTTGTTGAGCAGAGCTCACCTCCTCTCTGCTTCCTGATGTCATGAAGTACTTTCCTCCACCTCACTCTTTTGCCAGGATATTCTGCCTCCCTTCCAGCCCAGAGCAATGGAGTTGTCCATCCATGGACTGAGTCCTCTAAATTGTAAGCTCCAAATAAACTTTTCTTCTAAAATTGTTCTTGTCAGGTCTTTTGGTTGCAGCAAGGAAAAGCTGACTAAAATAATTTGAATATATGTAAAGAAAATAAGAGCATCAGAGAAGGAACAACTGAAAATAAAATAAAAATTATTTTTCTATTTATTGAATAGATAACATGTTCAAAATAATAACAGCAGCAATTTTTTTGATTATATGAACACATACTTACGTATTCTTATGTATAAATGGAACGAATGACAGCAATGGTACAAGTGTAAGAGAAAGGAATTAAGATTATTTTGCTTGTATAACATACTTGCACTCCCAGTGAAGTGGTATAGTGTTATTTGAAAGTGAACTTGAATTAATTGTAAATGAATGTTCCAAACTCTAGGGCAACCACCAAGAAGGTTAAAAAAATAGGAAGTAACTCAATTGATATTCTAAAAGCACGGAAAATGAATTCATAAAATGCTCAATTAAAACAACAAAGACAGAAACAGAGTGAGGGACAAAAATAGGAAAAAAGAACAAAGACAATAAAAACACAATAACAAATATAGTAAATATTAATCTAAGTATTTCAATAATTATTTTGAACATTAATGATCTAATTTTTATCAAAAGATAAAAATTGTCAGAGTGGTTCAGAAACAATACCTAACTATATGTTGTTTACAAGAAACCAGCATTAAATATAAAGACTCATGTATACTGAATAAATAAATAAGGTAAAGTTAAATAAATGGACCGAAAAAGATGTACCATGCTAATACCAATCCAAAGAAAGTGGAAGATGCTATATTAATTTTAGAAAAAGCAGACTTCATAGCAAGAAAAAATAGCAGGGATAAAAAGGGACATTATATAATGAAGATATAACAATGCTTAAAGTGCATGCATCTAATCACCGAGTATCATAATATATGAGGCAAAGGCCAATAAATACAAGGGGAAAGAGATGAACCCAATATTATAGCTGGAAATTTCAATGTCCTTCTATCAGAAATGGACAGAATCAGCAGGGAAAAAAAGCCAGTAAGGGCATCATCACCACCCATCAATTGGATATAATGGATATTTATAGACTACATCAACCAACAACAGCAAAATACACATTTTTCTCAAGCTTACATGAAACATTCACAAAGATAGAAATAACACACCTTAACAAATTTAAAATAAACCATAATTGTTCTGTTCTCAACAATGAAATTAAATTAGAACTCAATAAGTTAAAAAAAAGTGGAGAAAATTTATGAATAACACATGGCCCAAAGAAGTAATCTCAATAATAATTTTATTTATTTTTATTTATTTTATAAAGAGAGAGGCATAGTGAGAAAAAGAGAGAAACATTTTTTATTTGGTTTTTCATGTGGCTTTCGTTGCTCCGAGACTGTTGTATACGTGGTGCTGGGGTTTGAACTCGAGTACTTGCGCATGCTGGCCAAGTGCCATAACCACCAAGCCACCACTCCAGCCCTTCAAGAATAATTTTAAACATTAGATTCTGAACTGAATGAGAATGAAAACACAATGTCAAAATTAGTAAAGTGCAGGGAAAGCAGTGCTTACGGTGTTATTGTTTGGATATGAGGTGTCCCTCTAAGAAGTTCATGTATTAAGGCAGGCGGCAAAAGATTCGATTATGAGTACTGTAACATAATTAGTGGATCAATCCATTTGATTGATTAATAATTTGAATGAATTACTGGGTGGTAGCTATAGGCTTGTGAGGCATGATTGGAGGAAATGGGCCACTGGGGACATTCCTTAGGGATTATATATTTTGTCCTGGTTCCTTGTGCTCTTTCTGCTTCCTGTCTGTCATGAGGTGAGCAGCTTTCCTCAATCGTGCCCTTCTGCCATAATGTTCTGCTTCACCTCAGCACAGAGCAATGGGGCTGGCCAAACTTGAACTGAATCACATAAATGTGAGCACCAATAAGCCTTTCCTCCTCTAAATTGTTCTTGTCAAGTATTTTGGTTATAGCAGTGAAAATCTGACTAACAACAGAACTTTGTACTGAGAAGTGGGGTTATTGCTGTGACTAACCTAACCATATGGTTCAGAAACCTTTGGAATTAGATTATGGAAGAAGTTTTTGAAAAGTTTGGAGATATAGGCTAGAGAATCCTTAGAATGTTGTAAGCAGAGCTTAATGGGTGATTCTGATGGGATCTCAGAAGACCAGAATGCCTATAGGAGTAAGAACAATAAAAACTGTGCTCGTAGGGTTTTTGTTTGTTTGTTTTGTTTTTGTTTTTTAGGAAAATAGGTAGTATTTAAAGTCAGATTTGAAGGAATATTAAAAAACTGAATTATTTCAAAGGTTACATCTCTGAAATCTCTGAAAATTAGAATTCTTAAAGGAGAAGAGACAGGGAAGTGGCAAAAGGACAGGAAATGTACATATGTGGATTTAGTTATCCTGAAGATAGACAGGGGGCAGTTTCCACCTTGGATCTCATCTTTAGTGCCTGTCATGGTGGGGATGGGGGTCACATCCCTTCCAGCTTCCTTCTCTCATGTGCTCATGAGGTTTCAGAAAAGGGCAAGGATGGTATTAGGAACTGAACTAGCATCCATTACTGTTACACACTGGCAAATAACTTATTTACACTTGCCCATATCTTGAGATTGTGTGAATTCAAATTTAAAGGTGATGGACTAGATCAATCTGGTAGAGAAAATTTGAATGCATTACAGCAGTCAGGTGGTGTCCTGGGTTTTGATGGCACCTTTTAGCCAAGTTTACTATGAAAACCAGAAGCCCAGATAGCAGAGTGGAAAAATCTGAAAAACTGGCAATTTGGTCAGAGAAGAAGCACGATAAATTGGGTACAAGGAAGTCATGGTTGTTGAAGAGATTACTGCCACTAAAGAAAAGCTAAGAACTTTGCACCAAGAAAATAGGGAAGATGCCTTGAGGCATCTCAGGAATCATCAAGATCACAACCATCACAGTCTCAAAGCTGTAAAAATGAAAACACTTTTATGGGGAGACCATAGAGATACCATGCTTTTTCAATATATACATTTGAATGTATATATTGAAAAATTATAAAATCAACTGTGTATAAACTTCCACTTAGAAAACTAGAGAAAGAAGAAGAAATCAAACCTAAAATAAAATGAAGAAAAGAAGTAACAAAAATTAAAGAAGAAACCAATGAAATGGAAAACAGAGGATAGAGAAAAAACAGCCAAACCAAATGTTGATTTTTTTTTAAAGATCAATAAAATTGGTAAACCCCTGGTCAAGCTAACTACAAAGAAAATTTTTTAAAAAAGAATGAGGACACAGATCATTATTATCAGAAATGAAAGAGACATCATACAAAGCCCTTAATAATTAAAAATGCTAAAAAATAATTACTATTAAGAAACCTATGCCACAAATTTGATAACCTAGATAAAACAAATCAATTCCTTGAAAGACTGAATTTGTCAAAACTCACACAAGAAAAAAGTCTGAATGGGCCTATGTCTATTTAAGAATTTGAATCAATAATTAATGAATAATCTTTCAAAATAGAAAGCACCAGGCCAAGAGGAGTTTATTCTGGCATATTCTGTTATATAGTTATGGAAGAAATTATACAAATTTTCTACTAATTTTTTCTAGGAGGATAGAAGCAGAGAGATTACTTCCCAACTATAGTGATCTGGCCAGCATTACTCTAATTAAAACCAGAGAAAGACATTGTAGGACAAGAAAACTACATACAAATAGCTCTTGTAAATACAGGGAGCAAAATCCTCAACAAAATATTAGAAAAATTAGTCCAACAATGTATAAAAAGAATTATATGTCATGATCAAGTAAGATTTATCCCAGGCATGAAAAGTTAATTCCATAATCAATTAATGTAATTCATTACATCAACCAACTTCAGAAGAAAAATCATATATCTTATTAATAGTTGTAGGTCTTAAAAGCATTTCACAAAATTTATCACCTGTTTTGATAAAAATTCTTTTTTTTTCTTTTTTTATTGAGAAATTTATTATTGAACAACCATACACAATTTTAACAAAATGATATAAAATGTGTATAGATTCTGGATATTATAATTACCCCCAGGAGTGTCCCCCCAATTACCCACCCTTATCCCTCCCTTCCCCTTCCCACAATATCTCTAAAAAAGTATTATGTTGAATAACATTTCACCTTATCTGGATTTAACACATGATAATAGACCATCTTTCTCACTGGCCAGGATCTAGATCCAGCCTCCGCATATGAGTGGAGACATTTGACCCTTGGTTCTCCGGGTTAAGCTGATTTTACTCAGCATAATTTCTTCCATAGCCATCCATTTACCTTCAAAGGCTGCAATATCATCATTTCTAATTGCTGTGTAAAATTCCATGGTATAAATGTACCACAGTTTTTGGATCCATTCATCTTTAATAAAATAGATATAGAAGGAAGCCTCTTCAATTTCAACAAAGAATATTTACAAAACTTACAGCTAGCCTTATAGTTAATGGTGAGAAACTCAGAGGTTTCCCCACAAGATCAGGAATGAGGCTAGATTTTTCCCCTTACCACAATTTTTCAACAATATATTGGAAGTCCTAGATAATGCAACAAGATAAGAAAAGGAAATAGAGGAAGGAAGTAATAAAATTGTATTTGTTTGCAGATGATATGATTGCTTATGCAATAGTTTTAAATGAATTGTCAAAAAAATCTCTTGGAACTAATGATAGCAAACTTTTGAGATACAAGATTAATATACAAATTCAGTTGCTTTTCTGTATGCCACCAATGAGCAATTGAAATTTGAAAATAAAAACACCATACCATTTTATTAGCACTCAGAAAAATGAAATACTTAGATTTAAATAAGACAAAATAGGAATAAGATCTATAAGGAAAACTACAAGACTATGGTGAAAGAAATCAAAGATTTAAATAAATGAGATGTTCCCTGTTTATGGATAGGAAGACTCAATATTATCATAATGTTAGCTCTTCAAAGCTTTATCTATAGATTTAATACAATTCCAAATAAAATCTTGTGATGACCAATTTGAATTGTCAACTTGATTGGATTAAGATATGGCTAACATTAAGAGGCTTCTGGATGTATCAATGAGGGTGTTTCTAGGAATAATTGGCATGCGGGACAGTGAACTAAAGCCAACTGAAGTGGAGACTCACCCTAAGTGTGGGCAGCACAGTTCAATAGATTGGAAGCTTGGATGGAACAAAATGTTGGAAGAACAAAGAAGCAGTAGCAGACACAAACTCAATTCTTATTGAACATGTTCTTGATTGCTGCTGTGATCACCTGAGGACATCAGACTCCAGCTTCTTCACTCTTCCCAAATGGACTCTGCCTGGTGACTCTCCAGGGAGTTTCCAGGCCTTCAGTCTCACACTTGGGTTGCACCATTGATCTCTCTTACTCTAAGGCTCTAACTTGGACTGAGCAACTACAACTACTGATTCCTCCATCTCTCCAGCCTGAAGATGCAAATTTTGGGACTATCCCTCTTCTGATAGTGTAAACCAATCTATATTAGAAATATCAACAAACTGATTGTAAAGTTTAAATGCAGAAGCAAAAGACTATAATAGCTAACGTAATATTCAGGGAGAAGAATGAAGTTGGAGGAATGATACTGCTTGGCTTCAAGACTTATTATAAAACTACAGCAATTAAGACAATGTGGAACCCAGAGATCCAAGGGTCAAATGTCTCCACTCATCTGTGGAGGTTGGAACTAGACCCTGGTCATTCAGAAAAGTGGTCTATTATCATGTGTTAAATCCAGATAAGGTGTAATGTTATATAGCCTAATACTTTTTAGAGATATTGTGGGTAAGGGAAGGGAGGGATAAGGTTGGGAAATTGGGTGGGGGCACTCCTGGGGGTAAATCTAGTATCCAGAAACTATACACATTTTATATTATTTTGTTAAAAATTTGTATGGTTGTTCAAAAATAAAAATTAAAATAAAAAAAGAACAATGTACTATTGGTAAAAAGAAAAGATAAATGGATAAAAGGAAAAAAATAGGGAGCCCAGAATCAGGTTCACATAAATATAGTCAAATGATCTTTGACTATATGCAACAAAGTGAAGATCTTTTCAACAAATGGTCCCTGAAAAACTGTACATCCACATGAAAAAAATCTAGATACAGATTTATGCTCTTGTCAGAAATTAATTCAAAATGGATCACAGAACTAAATCTAAAACATAAAACCATAAAACTTGGAGGACAATGTAGGAGAAAATCTAGATGACTTTGGGTATGGTAATGACTTTTTAGATTCAACCCCAAAGGCATGATCCATGAAATAAATAATTGATAAGGTGGACTTCATTAAAATTAAAA
Source organism: Aplodontia rufa (assembly GCA_004027875.1). NCBI lineage: Eukaryota > Metazoa > Chordata > Mammalia > Rodentia > Aplodontiidae > Aplodontia > Aplodontia rufa. Next base: position 28,775 of record PVKS010005323.1, on the reverse strand, counting down.
CTTGTTCTGCAAAAGATGCTTTCAGGAGAAGGAAAAAGTGTGCCACACACTGAAAGAAAATACTTGCAAAAGATCTGAAAATGTACTATTATCTAAAATATAAAACTCTTAAAATTCAACAAGACGAAAACAAACAACCCAGTTAAAATATTGGCCAAAGACTCCAAGAGACACTCGCTTAATGAGATGGCAAATAAACATATGAAGAGATATTCCACATAATATGTCACCAGGGAAATGCAAATTAAAGCAACAATGAGATAACTTCATACATCTATTAGAATCTCAAAATCTGGAATGCTAACCACAAATGTTATCAAAGATGGAACAACGTGAACTCTCATTCACTGCTGGTAGGAGCGCAACATAGTGCTGCCACTTTGGAAGACAGTTCGGTAAATATACTTATATAATCCTGCAATCATATTTCCCTGGAATTTACCCAAAGAAGTAAAAAACTCAAGTCTTTACAAAAATGCACACATGGATGTTTCTAGCTGCTTTATTCAAAATTGCTGAGACTTGGAAACAATCAGGGTATCTTTCAGTAGGTGAGTAGATAAATAAATTGATATAGCCAGATAATAGGATATTATTCAGTACTAAAAATAAATGATTTATTAAGTCACAAAAAGATATGGAAGAAATTTCCATGCATATTACTAAGTGAAAGAAACCAGTCTGAAAAGGTTGTATATTGAATGATTCTGACATTCTGGGATAGGCAAAACTACAGAAAAATACATATATATGGCAGTGAAAATATATATCAGTGATTGCCAGGGATTAAGAGGCAGAGAGGGATGAATAGATGGAGCACAGAGGATTTTTAGGGCAGTGAAATGATTCTCTTTGATACAATAATGGTGGATCTGTGTCATTACGAATTTGTCCAAACCCACAGAAATTACAAGTGTGAACCCTAATGTAAACTCTGACTTGAATTAATGTGGGTTTATCAATTGTAACAACTGTACCACTCTGGTGGGGGATGTTAAAAATAGGGGATGTTGAACATTCATATTTGAGGGCAGGGAATTTAGAGAAAATATAATTCTGCTCAGTTTTACTGTCAACCTAAAAATGTTCTAAAAAATAAAGTCGATTAAAAACAACAACAACAAGAACAACAATACACCTAATTTTATGATCAGCCAGGTTGGGAAGGACAAACATATAAATCTCCGGGCATAATCCTCTTATTGAACTTCACCTTTCTAAAGAGCAGCAGCTGGGGAGGTGTTGTCCGCTCTTCCTGTTGCATAGATGTGTGGCCCTGGCCAGGTGCTTAACTGAAAGGTGTGGCCAAGCCTCTCCCACACTTTGACTCACGTCAGTTATTTTTATTCCTGGGCTAGGTTTAAGAAATGTTCTTCCTAAGCAGGGGGACTTCCAAGTTTTATTAGTCCTGAACCTTTTACAATTTGTGGAATTCCTTCTTAAGAAAAAGAAAATCAAATATTAATGAATACAAAATTAAGGGAAAAGAGGCCCTTACAGATGAGGGATCCAAAAGCTGAATCTTCCTTACTTCCACAGCAGTCACCTCTGTACAGCTTTCTTATTTTAGCGCAATTCAAAAGAACTCTTGCTGAAATTGTCTACACCTTCTGTTTTTATTAGATAAGTGAAACTTGTAGAAGTAGAAACTAATACAACAAACCCCACACAAATAGGTTATTTTGCTGGGAACTGCAAAAACTCAGCACAAAGGTGTCATTTAGGCCCCTGTGTAATGAGACTGGACCATATTATAGCAGCCAGAACCTTATTCCAGGGAAGACTCAGACCCCTTTTGAGTTCTTGTCTGGAAAAGCTCAGTCCTAATCTCCCTTCCTTAGTGCATTTGCTATAAAAGGCCTGCAAGTGTGAATTCTTCCTCTGTTCCTTCTAGATAGACACATGTCTCCTACAACTCAGGAGTGTCTGTCTCAAGGACCTGAAAGCCATTCCTTTGAAATTTAATCACCAGGAAGGACAGGGCCCCTGCCTCTCCATCTGTGGAAGGAGGGAATTCTAACTTCAGTAGTTGCCTGCTAGCAGACACAGTTGACTTAATCATATTTACACTGAAGGACTATAATTTTTCACTCACTCAGCCCTCCCTGTTCCTTCAATATTCCTTTTAAACACCCAGTCACCTCTGTGCAAATCTGAATGAAGCAAAGCCCTTTCCGTCACCTTCAGAAGTTACTGAATAAAATCTGTTTTGGTGTTTTAAGCAGTCTCTTGCCTAGAAGAATCTGAAACTAACTTTTTAACCACAACCAATGATGTAGCTTTGATCATGGCATACTCATCATCCTCTGTATACCCTGCAGTTGTAGAAAGAGCAACGGTTCCTTTAAACCCATCTTCTGTCACCTCTGACACTTCTGCCACTTTCCTTGACTGCTCTTCAGCTACACTGGCCTCCTTGTTCTTCCCCAGACTTGTATGCTCTTGCCGTAGAGTCTCTGTACTTGAGGTTCCTCTTCCTTAAATTGTGTTGTCATTTTTACAGAGGAGGACACTTGGGATCAGAAGAATTAAGTGCTGTGACCAACTGATTAAAACCTGAGAAACCATCATATTTTTCCATTGGCTTCATTTTGGATATCCCTTCCTCCTCTCTGGGAGCACTTGGCTCCCCCTTCAAAATACGCTCTGAGTTCAACCACTTTTCCCATCTCCACTGTCACTGTGGGGGTGGGGCCACTGCCACTCTTAGCAGCATCTACCATAGCCTTCTACCCTCCTTAGTCCCATTGTCTCATCTCAGCACAAATGGTTCTTTTGATGTAGGTTAGATTACGTTACTCCACTGCTCAAGACCCCCTAATACTCTGTATTTCCTTCACAATAAAAGTCAAACTCAAAGGCCTTACAAAGGCCCTTATAACTTTACAGTTGTACCATCCAAGAAGGAAATCTTTGGCCATGTGGAACAGAGCATTTGAAAGGTGTTCAATCAGAACTGAGATGAAAGATAAACACTGGATTTTAAAGACCTAGTTTGAAAGTAAAAATGTTAAATATCTCATTATTAGTTTTTATATCAATTGTACATTAAAAATATAATATTTTGGTTAAAAATGTCATTAAAGGGCTGAAGCAATGGCTCCATGGTTATGGTACTTGCCTGGCATGAGCAAGGATGCTGGTTCGAACCCCAGGACCATGTACACAATGGAGTGTCAGAGCAATGAAGGCCACATGAAAAACTAAATAAAAATTTATTTTCTCTTTCTCTTTCTCCATTCCTCTCTCTCTTAAAAAGTCAATAAAAGTAATACTGCCTGTTTCTTTTTGCTTTATCAATGTGACTACTAGAAAATTTTAAATTACATAGGCTGCTCGTGTTTGTAACATGAATTATATTTCTATTGGACAGAGCTGGTCTATAGTATCTAGGCCCTCCTTGATATCTCATTATCTCTTGTTTTCCTCCTTTTTTTTCCTTTTCTTTTCTTCCCTTTCTTTCTTTCTTAAGGATTAAAATTGCACACAGACTAGGCAAGTGCTCCACCACTGAGCTACACCCCAGCCCCTCACTTCTGTCCTTGCTCTCTCCAGTATAGCCAGGTCGGCTTCTTTGCTATTCCTTGAGCATGCAAACGTACCGTGCATGCCCTTGCCTCAGGGGTTTTGTATTTGTTGTTTCCATTCTTGATAAACCTTCCTTCCAATTGTGTGGGTGTTCCTTTATCTTCTCTGAATTTTATTCAGACTTCATCTCAATGAAGACTTCCCTGGAAACCCTACTGAAGACTGAATTCCTCATTCACTTCCATTCATATATTCACTGATTCCCCTCCCTGATTTACTTTTCTCTGTAAGACTTGTTACCATACCTACTGTATATTTTTCTAATTTATTTTTTATTGTATAATTTGCCTTCTAAAATCTGTAAGAATCTGTAAGGGCAAGTTTTGTTAAAGCTGTGCTCCCAACATCTAGAACTTTACCTATACTGTAGTAGTGCTCAATAAATATTTGTTGAATGCAATACTGAATGAATCTTCATCAACCACTTGAGTCTGCAGATGAAGAAACAGGACAAGTGGCCTTTTCAGGGTCTTGCAATGAGATGGGGGTGGAGTGGTACACCCTCATTGTGATCAGATGCTACTGATCACATACTGAGATGGCACCTGTATGATCTCAGTACTTTACTTGTATTTATGTTTCTTTATGGGACTCTGCTTACATTTTCATGTTTCTTTTAAGATTTTCACTTAAAGAAAAATCTACTGCAGAAATAATCTCCTTAGACACACCCAAGGGGTGACCTACAACGTTCTTATTCCAAGGATAAGCCTTGAGATTTTCATTCATAGAAAGGAATTCTGGATCTGTTTGGATCTAAGAAAGCTAATGTCATTTCACCAGGGGAAAATACATTTGATTATATAATGAACTAGAGTCATGCACCACACAAAGTTGTTTTTATCAATGATACACCACGTAAGTGTTGGTTGTCCCATAATATTATATTGTGTAGGCACATCATAGTTGTCTTAATCCATGTAAGTACATACCTAACAGTGTGTCAGAAAGCTGTTAAGGTATGTGTGACTATATTTAAACTATAGCCAGGAGGATTTAGAGTATTTCATTTGTTTGACTAACCGACACATTTTTACTAAGCACTGATGTATATCAGGAATTGACTTAGGTGCTGGTAATACAGGAATGTGACATGGTTTTCAAGGAACTAACAGTAGAGTGGGTGTGTATGGGGGAGGGCAGGTAAACAAAGACAAGATGTATGTGTTTCCTATTGTTGCTATAACAAATTATGACAAATTTAGTGACTTAAAACAATACATTCATTCTCTCACAGTTCTGGAAGTCAGAAATACAAAATGCATCTTTGAAATCAAAATGCCAGGAGACTGTGTTCTACTGATAGCTGTATGTAGGAGGATATCCATTTTCTTGTTTCTTTTTTGTTTATTTTTAGCTTAAGAGTGCACCTGTATTCTTGATTTGTAGTCCCTTCCTCCATCTTCAAAGCCCATCTTTCTAATCCCTGTTTCTATCATTACATAGCCTTCTCTTCTCACTCTGGCTCCTCCTGAAGATCTTTGTGATGATACTGGAGCCATTCAATAATCCAGGATAATCTCTCTATCTCAAGATCCTTAACTGAATAATATTTCAAAGTCCCTTTTGCCTTATAAGGTAACAGACACAGGTTTGGAGATTAGGAAGTAGATGTCTTGTAGAACCTACCACACAGGACACCATGACAAAGGTTAAGTGCAGGTCAGTGCCAAATGCTATACAAACACAAATGACCTACCAGACAGGGTGTGGAAGAGAAGTGGGGCAGCTTTATAGAGTAAGTGACTTTGTAGCTGAGGCTCTCATGGTGCCAAAGAAGGAGGGTATGCACCATGTGTGCCGGATTGTTTCAGGAAAAGAACGTGTAAAGAAAATGACATTCACATTAGTTATATATTGCAATGTCTCAAGTTACCCCCCAATTTAGCAAATTAATAAGTGTCTGTGATCCCACACAGTTTCTTGAGTCATGAATCCAAGAGAGTCTCAACTGGATGACCTTGACTGATGCTCTCTGGTGAAGCTGTGGACAAGTTGTTGTCTGGAGCTGCCATCATCTCAAGGTGCTGGAGAAAATGTGTCTAAGTTCACTGTGTGACTGTGTCAGAAACTTCTATTCATCACCACATGGGCCTCTCCATGGAGGCACTCACATGGTATGGCAGCTGGCTTCCCTGAGAATAAGTGATCAGGGAGAGAGAGCTTAAGATATAAGCTATGAGCCACAGTGATTTATAACCTGATCTCAAAAATATCATACTCTCCCTTCTGCCATTCTATTGGTCACATAAGCCAATCCTTAATTAATGAGGAGAGGACATGCAAAGTGGAGGACACCAGGAGGCAGGGATCACTGGGACCTTCTTTGGGCTCTAACTACCACATTCTCCAGATCACAAGAGTTCCCTGTGGCTGGTGTGTAGAGAAATCATGGGAGATTGTCAAGGATGAAGCTGGCATGAACAGAAAAGTCTGGAGCATATTCGGGCTATACACTTTACCATGGAGACTGGAGATAATCCTTTTATGGATAGGGAGGTGTTGCAGGGACTTAGTCATGGTAGTGAGAAGACCAAATTGCTTTTTAGTGTGATTACTGTAGCAAGGGTATGTGGAGGGTGGAGCAGAGGGTTGAGATGAAGGACAAAACATGACTAAAAGGATATTGGAATAGTGAAGGAGGGAAGAAGAAAAGTCTTGGTCTAAGGCAAGGGTGGGCAAGGAGCAATGAGGACAATGGGTTCAGAACATTTCAGTAGGTGGAATGGTGGGGAGGGTAAAGGATGGGAGAGGTCTGTGGGTGCTGCTGTGCAGGAGAGGTAGGTAACATTAAATAAATACAGAGAGAAGAGCAGGGTTAACAAGGTTGAGCAAGAGCTGAGATATCTAATTTTAGTATATTGTGCCTACAAGGTTTCCACATATAGAAATAACTAATGAGTGGAGTTGCATAAATTTAGTTTAGACTAACTGTAGCAGGGGTTTTTAAGCATTTTTCAGGAAGAACTATGTATTCTGGCAGAGGAGAACTTCTCTCACTTTTTTTGTGTTGGTATTATGTCCCAGCCTAAGCTGGATGGTATTTTCTTGACACCATTTTCATATTATCATCACCCTTGAAACTGCTATTTATTGAGTGCCTGTTGTATACTATGCTCTATTTCACACCTTGCACGCATTAATTTAATTTCATCATCACACTAATCCAGTTAGGCATGTAATGTTATCATTGCCTTTTTTTTAGATAGAAAAAATGAAGAAGGTATACTACTATACTCATTTCACAGATGAGGAAACAGGTGTGCTAGTGTCCAGAACCCTGGTAAAGGCTATATAGGAAGTAGCTGATAAGCTCAGCTTTCAGGTCCAGATATTCTTACTCCAAACCATGTGCCCTTCATTGGACAGCCACCTATGGCAGGCATGCTTTAAGGAATTAGAGGTGCTTTCCATCAGGTTTGGGGTAAAGTTATCATTTATAATCTGATGTGTGAGAGATGGCAAATAAATAAAACAGGGACAACATAATGAATCCTCATATGCAGTAATGTGAAGAAAGGGTCAAATGCCTTGTTCCTGTTAAATATACAGAAATTCATGAATTAGTAATGTTGGCAAACTTTTTTATAGAACTCTCTTCCTGTTTTTGCTATTTCTGAAAAAATGAGAGGAATTGCTTTCATGTACTTAAAAAATAACAAAATGTTCATTTTCTTGTCAAAGGAACGCACGCTGCATTAGCCAGATGGCTTTCCAGGCTTGAGACTGTTGAAAAGGGAGTTCTACCACAGGCATTTCATTAGTAAAGGGAGTGGGTAGATGAGGGTGTCAAATTGATATGTCTTTTTCTTAGGGGAGGTTCCCACAATAGAAGATAGATTAGTCTGGAGACAGCTACTAGTTCACTATGAAAACCGAAATAAAAAAGTTGTCATATCTAAGGTTATACTGTGAAATTTAAGAGATAAAGGGAATAGCAATCATGTACCACACCATCAATGACTCTTAGATTATATTCACTGTCCCAGAGAAGACTTGATCTCCAGAGACTCCAATTTACTGCAAATCAGGGTGTGAGAGTGCAGGGTCCTATAGAAGCAGGGGAACTGGATAGCTTCTTTGCAGTTGTCTGAAAATTTCTGGAGGAAGCAAAAGACAAGGCTAAATGCCGACTTTCACCTTGAAATGCCACGAAGGCAATAAAGGCATGACATAGTGTATTGTGATAGGTTAATTTGCAATGCTTCCACTTCACATTTTATGTGAGTTTACAAACAACAGAGGTTCTTGAAACTGGACAAATAGGGAGATGAGTGGAGAGCCCTGTGGGTTCAGCCATTGGTGCTCAAGACAGGGTGGAACGCAAGGAAACTGTTTGCTCCATCCCCGCCCCTGTTTTATAGGCAGCACCATTTTCCTGACCACACTTTCTCCATGCTCCAGTCTTCCTCCTCACCTCTACCCCACTACCCTTAGAACCTTATGAAATCTCTAGCTCAGATTAGCTATTCAATCGCTATTCATTTCATCACCTTTATTGATACATGAACATACATCTTATCAGTCTTAGTTTGTATTCTGTGGCTACAATGGAATACCACACAGTGAGTAATTTATCAAGAATAAAGTTTCTTCAATTGAGTTTTCTGAAGTCTGGGAGGCCCAAGGTTGAGGGACCACATCTGATGAGGATCTTGTTGGTAAGAACTCTCCACAAAGTCCTGAGTTGGTACAGCTATCATGTAGGAGAGGGATACATGTGACAGAGAGCTTAATTCAATTTTATGACAAAGCTACTCTCTTGATAATTCATTCCATTAGGTATTAATCTGTAAATAGATTTATCCATTCATGAGGGCTCCTGAAAGACTCACCTCCAAATATTAACATATGACTTAGAGAAGTAAGTTTCTACCACATGATTCTGGGGAATAAACATTCAAACCCTAACAATACCTTGAGTCACCTATCTTGACTTATCCAGGAACCAAGTGATCTTAGTAGGAAAATTGATTCCATTCCCATTTCCTTCAGTATTTCTTGGCTAGGTTAAAGGAACAGCTTAGTATTTGAGGGAGTCCTAAGTTTGGGTTAAGTCATTCAAATTTTGGAATACAGTTCTCTCTATTGTATATCGCCCATGAGCCTTTCTGGTTCTTGTGTGGGGTTTCAAAAAATTATCATGTAATTAAAATAAATTTAATTAAATTAATTAAATTTAATTAATTTAATTAAAACTCATTGACTAAGTTTTCTTTCTCAACTAATCTTTTTTTCAATTTTTTTATTGAGTTGAATTGTTGTATAATCATAAATGCATATAAAGTAACAATATGATATGCATTTGATCCTAAGTCATAGCTACCCCCACTTTGCCCACACCCCAGTCTCTTGATTCTTCTATATTATGCCCCTATAATAGATATAAATGTCCATATATATATATGTATACATATATACGTATATGATTGTGAATTTTACAGAATTAAATGATTGCATAAGTATTATTTGAGTTCTCAGTGGAGGGAGTAGAGTTTCTACATGGTTAATTGTCTCACTAGATCTCTCCCTGTCCTCCCTCCCTCTCCCATTCCCCTGTCTCTTTCCTCCTGCTCCCTCACCTACATGTCTATGGTTCCTCTTGATTATGTATTGATATGCCTTTGGTGTGTCTAATACAAAAGATTGACTACTTTCACCCAAGCCTAGGTTTAGTCCTAGCCGCCACAAATGAGGCAAACATTCAGCCCTTGACTAACTTCGTTCAGCATGATTTCTTCCATTGCCATCCATTCAAAGGCCGCAATATCATTGTTTCTAACAGCCAAGTAGAACTCCATTGTATATATATATATATATAAGCTTTTGGATCCATTCATCCAGTGAAGGGCATCTGGGTTGATTCCATAATTTAGCTATTGTAAATTAAGCTACTATGAACATTGATTTTTGCTGTGTTACTGTAACGTGCTGATTCTAACTCTTCTGGGAAAATACGCAGAAGACATATAGGTAGGTTATACAGTGGATCCATCCCTAATTTTTTAAAGGAGTATCCACACTGCTTTCCAGAGTGGCTGAACCAGTATGCAATTCCACCAACAGTGTGCTAGTGTTCCTATATCCTCAAGACCCCTCTGGTATTTGTTACTGTTTATATTCCTCATCTTTACCATCTGACTAGAGTGAGAGGAAATCTTAATGTAGTTTTCATTTGCATTTCTCTGATTACTAGTGATTTAGAGCTTTCTCATGTATTCATTGGCTTGATAGATGTCCTATGCTGGGAAGTTTGTTTAACTCTCTGGCCCATTTATTGATTGCATTGTTTGTGTTTTAGATATCAAGTGTTTTGAGTTCTTTGTAAATTTTGGATGTTAGTCTCTTGTTGGAGGAATCACAAGCCATGATTATTTCCCTTTCTATAGGTTCTCTCTTGACAGTTTTGACCAGTTCTTTGGCTGAGTGAAAGTTTTTAATTTAATGGCATCCCACTTGTTAATTCTTGACTTTAGTTCTTTTGCTTTGGTAGTCTTGTTGAGGAAGTTGTTGCCAACTCCCATGTGCTGGAGTGTTGCTCCTAATTTATCTTCTAGCAGTTGTATGGTAGCTGATTAAATTCCAAATTCCTTGATCCATTTTGTTTTGATTTTTGTGCAAGGTGACAGATAAGGATCTAATTTCAACTTCCTGCAAGTGGCTGTCCAGTTTGTCCGGCACCACTTGTCTCTCCTCTGTTATATTTTGACCCTTTTGTCAAAAATAAGATGTTTAAAGATTTGTGGGTTTTTTCAGAGTCTTCTATTCTTGTCCATTGGTCTTCATTCCTAAGTTTTGGCTATTCTGAATTTGTTTCTTGTTGTTCCAAATGAATTTGAGAATTGCTTTTTCTATATCTATAAAGAATGACATTGGTATATTGATGGGGATTGCATTGAATCTGTATATCACTTTTGGCAGAATGGCCATTTTAATTATATTAATTCTTCCTAACCAAGAACATGGACCATCTTCCCATCTTTTGAGGTCTTCAAGTTATGTCTTCAATGTTCAATGATTTTCATTGTAGAGGTCTTTTATTTTCCTTGTTAGATTAATTCCCAAGTATTTTATTCTTTTTGAGGATATTGTGAATGGGGCCAATTTCCTGATTCCGTTTTCTGCCCTGTTATTATTGTCAGCATATAGGAAAGCTGTTGATTCATGTGTGTTGATCATATATTTCTTCTTTGCTAAATCTCTTTATAAGCTCAAGTAGTTTTCTGGTAGGATTTTTTGGATCTGTGAGATATAGGATCATGTCATCAGCAAAAAGGGATAGTTAAACTTCCTCTCTTCCTATTCTTATTCTTTGATTTCCTTCCTTGCCTAATTGCTCCAGCTAGGATCTTGAGGACTATATTGAATAACAGTGGTGAGAGTGGGCAGCCTTGTCTTGTTCCCAAGTTTAGTGGAAATGTTTTCACCTTTTCTCCATTTAGTATTATACTAGCTGAGGGTTTGGCAAATATGGCCTTCACAAAGTTAAGATAAAATCCTTTGATCCATATATTCTCTATCGTTATGAGCATAAATGGATGCAGGATTTTGTTGAAGGCCTTTTTTGCATCAATGGAGATGATCATAATATAGCTTTTGTGTTTAAGTGATGAATCACATTTATTGATGTGCGTATGTTGAACCAGCCTTGCAAGGAATGAAGCCCACTTGATCCCGATGAATTATCTTCTTGATGGTGTTTTTTGAATGCTGTTTGCAAGAATTTTATTAAGGATTTTTCGTTCAGGTTCTTTAGGGATATTGGTCTGTAGTTTTGATGTGTCTTTGTTGTGTTTTGGTATCAGAATTTTAGTTGCTTCATAAAAAGTGTTTGAGAAAGTTCCCTCTTTTTCAGTTTTTTTTGGAATGGCTTAATAAGGAGAGGTGTTATCTCCAAAGGTGTGGTAAAACGAAATGGGGAATCCATCAGATCCTGGACTTTTCTTCTTTGGAAGGGTTTTAATTGCTGTATGGATTTTGGTGCCTGATATTGGGCTGTTTAGGATTTCAATTTCATCCTGTGTCAATTTAGGGCTGTTTTATGTGTCTAGAAATTTGTCCATGTCTTCCAGATTATCTGATTTAGAGGAGTATAATTTTTCAAAATATGTTCTGATAATCTGTTTGATTTCTGTAGGGTCAGTGGTGATAATTCCCTTTTCTTGGTGATTTTGTTGATTTGCTTTGATTCTTTCCTTCTTTTAGTGAGATTAGCTAGGGGTCTTTCAATTTTATTTTTTTCAAAGACTAGCTCTTTGTTTCACAAGTTCTTTTCATTGTTTTTTTTTTTTTTTGTTCTCAATTTCATTGATTTCAGCCCCAATCTTGATTATTTCTTGTCTTCTGCTGGCTTTTGGATTAGATTGTTCTTCCTTTTGTAGGGATTTGAGGTAGAGCATAAGCTTATTTATTCGAGATCTCTCCTGATTTTTAGTGAAGGCACTCAATGCTATAAATTTTCCCCTTTAGAATGCTTTCATGTTGTCCCAAAAGTTCAATATATTGTATCTTCATTCTCATTTTCTTCCAAGAATTTCTTGATTTCTGCTCTCATGTCTTCTTGGATCCATTCTTCATTTAATAGGGTATTAATCAATCTCCATGTATTTGTGAATTTTCTGTTATGATTTTTGCTGTTAATTGCTGGGGTCATTGCATGATCATCTGATAGAATACTTGGGATAAGAGCTACTTTTTTATATTTGCTGAGTGTTCCTTTGTGAACTAGAATATGATCCTTGGAGAAGGATCCACGTGTTGCTGAGAAGAAGGTATACTCTGCCAATTTGGAGTGGAATATTTTATATATGTCTGTTAAGTTCATTTGATTTATGGAGTTATTTAGACTGGAGATCTCTTTATTTTTATTTTTATCTATTTGCTTTGACAATCTCTCTATTGGTGATAGAGGAGTATTAAAATCTCCCAGTATTATAGTGTTGAGGTCCACAAGTGGTTTTATGTAATAGAGTAATTTTTCCACATAGCTGGGGACTTTGGTGTTCTGAGAGTATATATTTACTATGATTATATCTTCCTGTTGTATTGTTACTTTTATTAGGATGTGGTTGACTTCTTTATCTCTTCTGATTATTTTAAATTTAAAATCTATTTTGGCAGATATAAATAATGCAACATTAGCATGTTTTCTTGGGCTGTAGGCCTGGTACACCCTCAGTCTGTGGATGTTATTGGTTGTAAGGTGGGTTTCCTATAAGCAGCATATTGTTGGATTTTGTTTTTTGATCCAACCTGCTAATCTATGTCTTTTCAATCATGTGTTGAGACCATTCACATTCATTGTTAGGATAGTTATGTGGTTGTGGTTCATAGTCATTGTGTTTTATTAGTGAATTCTGTGCTTTCTTGGTTGTCTTTTGATAGCATGTATTTTTATTGAATTTCTTCTGTTTGTGGGTTTTGAGGAGTGTTTGATTCTCCTTCTATATGTAGTTTATCTTTGAGGATTCTTTGTAATGCTGGTTTTCTGTTCATGAATGCTGCAAGTTTGATCTTATTGTGAAACGTTCTCATTTCCCCATTGAATTTGAAGATGAATTTCGCTGTGTTATAGTATTCTCAGCTTCAGGTTGTGGTCATTCAGACATTGAAAAATCTCTTTCCAGGATCTTCTTGCTTCTAGAGTTGGAGCTGAAAAGTCACTTGCTTCTAGAGTTGGAGCTGAAAAGTCACATGTGATCCTTATTGGTTTACCTTTGAATGTGATTTGGTGTTTCTCTCTTGCAGCTTTTAATATTCTTTCCTTGATTTCCCTGATATACGTTTTGAATATGATGTGTCTTGGGGAACTTCTCTTTTTATTAGGCCTCTTGGCATTCTATATACTTTCTGAATGAGCATATCTGATTCTATTTTAATATGGGAAAATTTTTCTTTAGCTATTTTGTTGAGAATTTTCTTTAATGTCATTCCAATTTCTTCTTATATACCAATTACTCTTAGATTGTTTCTTCTTATTTCATTCCAGTGTTTTGAAAATTCTGCTCTTGCTGTATGAGTTTTTTCTTTTTTGTCATTCATGTGCTCAAGCTTAACCTATCCTCATTGTCCAATGTTCTTTCTTCATGAGCTGAGGTTCTGTTTTCTTTAGAAGTTAGTCTGTTGTTAAATTCTTCCATCATTTCTCTAACGTGATTGACTGAAGATTTTAACTCTGGTACTTTCCTTTTGAGTATGTCAAATTCTTTGATAATAGAGTTTTTCATCTCTTGAGTTTTCTCACTTTGTTCCTTCATTATATCTTCATTTAGCTTATTGTTCCTTTCAGTAATTAGATCATTCATAATTTTTTCTAGGTTTTCATCCTGCTCCCTTTCCGTGGGCTTCTTGTTAAGGGAGTTGTGGGTTTGAGGTGAACCATTTGTAGTTTGATTCTTTATTTTTGTAGAGCTTCTTCTGAATCTCTGAGTGGAGATTCCTTGTGGGGAAGCAAGGCAGGTCTCCAGGTGGTTCTTCCTTGCAAGTCAAAGGGTTGGGTCTGACACTACCCCTTTGATGATCACCTTCTTCCAGAAAGCTGCTTCTGGCTGGAGCCTTGTTTTGCTCCACCTTTTGAATCTAGGCTCAAGGATGCTGATCTGAAATCTGTTGGAAGTGCAGGGCAGCCCACTGGATTGTTGAAGTGCAGTGGGGGTGGGGGTGGTGGTGGTGGAGGGATAGTGGTGGTGCATTGTTAATTCCTAGGGTCCCAGAGGCACAGGATGTACCTGAACAGGCCTGTCTACATGCCACTATGGAACCTTAGATCTTTGATTATGGTTATAGGCCTAATTTACTTGGACCTGTGGGTATGAGATGTGGCTGGGTTGCTGCTCTGGGCAGAGGGCCTTGGGGGTATCTTGGGTACCTGCCAGGCCGGGGATCAAAGGCCTGGACTGGTGTGGCAGCTGGGTGTGGGCTGTTTCAAGCAGGGGTCCTGTGTGGGGATGTCCTGGGTTCCTGCCAGAGTGGAACCAGAAGATAACTGGGCCAGTGCATAGGGTAGGCAGGGGCTGCTCCAGGTGGGGTCTCTCCTTGGGTCTTTCCTAGGCACGTGCCTGGCCCAGACCAGAAGAGGCATAGGCCAGTTCTTTAGCTGGGCAGGGGCTGCTCCGAATTTCTTTTCTAAATTTAACACAATGTTTTTTACTTTTATTTTTTTCTAAGAGAGTTGATTAGGGTATCAACATTTTCATTGTTGTGAGCTTATGTAAAATAGCATCTCATTTTAATTGATAGCTACAATTTTGTTTTCTACTTTGCATGAAATGGCAATGAAATGTTGGGGGACCAATCTTTGTATATCTCTCATGTTACTGCATGTAAGCAAAGGCACTGATTTATTTTGTTAAGGACTATATTTTCAAGGATGTTGTATAGTGAGCAGCCTTGGAAGATATATCATATACCATCAGAGCAAAAGGCAGGTGTTTTATTTTTTGTTCATAAAATAATGTCTCTACCCCTTATAATAAAGATAAAATCTAGCAGACTTGTTTCCCAGTATTTACTTCTTTTATTTTTTCTATTCCATGAAATATAAATTAAACAAAAGAAATAAAATTATAAAACTTCTCATCTGGGTTTATAATTAGTTGTTGATAGGTGCTTATATGTCTATCAATAAACTTGTTTGCATTAATATAAAAACACTGAATTTGTACAAATGGAATAAGGATAGCAAAAACCATAGAAAGACTGTCTAGCTGAAAACTAACCCTCATCCCAGAAGACCCACAATAATAAAGTCATATGCTAAATATGTGAAGATTTATATGACATACTAACACATTATTACCACAAATTCTATTACTAAGTCAGCCAAATTCAACGTTCAGTTTGAAACTCTTCCACCTGCTGTAATGAAGGGAATCTTTCAGGCTCTGAATGAGTCAACCCTTACTGGACATTAGGATTAGGACATTAGCAAATGTTGGCTTAGCAAGACCTTAGTGACAGTTATCTATTTTCATAATTTATCTAAGATTTATATAATTGTCTTTGTAATTCTACTGTTAATAACTTTACTGGCTGAAAAAGAAATCATTCTCTGGTGTTAGTAAAATAGACCTTGTCTGAGAAGTGGAAGTGTTCAGAAAACAGAAAGTCCATAAATGTATTTTGGTGCTGAGTTGGTGTTTGGTATCCTTCTCCTTCTCAGGGACACCAGCAGCCTGGGAGAGGAAGTTCCCACCCCAGGCATGGCAGGAACACACAGGCTGGTGCTCTTTCACTCTGAGGTCCAAATGGAAGCAGCCATAGAAGCTCCAGCACTCACTCTGACTCTACTTCCTCAATTTTTGTCCATTTGCCACTTCCTCCAAATGTAGCAACTCTATTCTAATTAATGGGCTTCTTCCTTCTTCCATGTTCCCTGTTTTGTCTCCTATTCTTTGATTTGAAACTTGTTTCTAATATTAGTCTTGGTAGCCAACCTGTTCAACCTAGGATCTCTCCAACAAGTATCCTTGCTGCCTCAGTGAGGCCAATCCAGTGTTTCAGGGAGATTTCAACCCTTTCCTGGGTTTCTTGTTCTGATTTGAGGATTCCCGACTCTCCAGGTTACCTGAATTCCACGTGAGACATAGCAGGTGTGATAACTGGAGTTCCACAGGACCACAAGTCCAGGTAAAAACCTTCCCATGCAGGAAGGTGTTTCTGAAATGAGACCTATGTACCAAACGAATATAAGATATATAGCGAAGTCCAGACAATCAGTGCTCACCTGGCCAGTCCTCGGTCCTGTGAGCTTTGGTGCAAACTCATATTCCTAGAAATAACACCAGAATTCCCAAGCTTTTTCATCTGTGTCCCCCTTTACTACATTGATTCTTCTCTTCTTCCTGGGATATCATAACTGTGGGCTTTTTGGGTGACATAGTAATCTACAGCTTGGATGGGGCTCTTTCAATTCCTGTGTTAGTTTCTTTTTCATTTCTGTAACAAAATGCCTGAGGCAGAATACTTTCTAAAAGAGATCATTTAGCTTGTAGTTTTGTAGGCTCAAAGTCTAAGACCACATGGTCCCATTTGTTGAGCCCTTGGTGAGAACCTTGGGGTGGATGGCATCATAATGGTGAAAGTACATGAAAAGAGATCACATGGTAAAAGAGAAAGCCAGGGAAATTCAGGTATAGGATCACTCTTTTTATAATAACTCACTTTCACAGGACCTGAATCCTATGATAACTCCATCCACCCTTCAGAAAGGACACCCCAAATGACCTAACCACCTTCCACTAGGCCCTGCCTCGTAAAGGTTCCACCACCTCCACACTGCTTTTCTTGGACCAAGCTTCCAGGACATGAACCTTTGGGAGACATACTCAAACCATATCAGAACCTTAGCAGTCCCTGTTCAGGTGCCCCCTCTGTTGTCATGGCCCTGTTTTCTGAGAGAATGCAAGTCCAATAACATTCCATAGTCCTATTTTTTTTGTTCAAGAAAACATGGAAATTTAATTATTTTTTAAATTCCACATACATATTCCATTTTTCAGGATTTGAAATTGCCATTAGTTGATTGGTTTCTCAGAGACTGTAGCTTAATATGTGCTAGCCTCTTTTAAAGGGGGATTTAAAAACTTGGGGACTGTAGCACAGTTACAATATGTGGGCACAATTAAAAAAAGATTACAGAATAAGAATATTAATGTAAATAAAGATTGAGGACCATAAATGAGAATATCATGAGTCCCTGATGTACTTCTGTTTCCTGTTCTAATTGATTTCTACTGAGGCTTGGCTATATTTTGAATCCCCAAAATAAAGCCTTTTTTTCCCCTTAAAGTATATATATTATAAAATTTACCATGTTAACAATTTAAGTGTATAAATTAGTGAGATTAAGTACATTGACACTGTCAGTAATATCCACCTCCAGAACTCCTGCATCTTCCCAGACGGATGCTCTTTATGTGTTAAACAGTAACTTCTCATTCTTTCTCCTAGTACCTGTGGCAACCACCAATATATTTTCTGTTTCTGTGAATCTGACTGCTCTCAAAACCTCAGATAAGTAAAATCATGGAATATCTATCTCTTTAATCATTCATCTATCGATGGACATCAGTTGCTTACCTTTTGGCAATTGTGTATAACGCCACTATGAACATGGACATACAGATATCTGGGTCCTTGATCTCAGTTCTTCAGTGTATGTACTGAGAAGTGGAATTTCTAATAATTGCACATTTTAATTCTATTTTTAACTTTTCAAGGAATTCCCAAGCTGTGTTCTACAATGACATTTTACATTCTCATCAATAATGCAGTGTTTCAATTTCTTCACTTCTTTATCAACATTTGCTGTTTCCATTTTTTGTTTTTATTTTCTGTTTTTTCCACTAACGATTAGTGATGTTGAGCATTTTTTGTGTGCACATTGGCCTTTTATCTGTCTATGTTAATATGTCTCTATAAGTCCTCTGCCCACTTTTAAATTGGGTTGTCTTTCATTGTTGACTTGGTTCAGAAATATGGTTTTTTTTTTTAAATAATGGTCTTTCCCAAATGGTATATATTAGTTACTAATTAAAATTTTTAAAAAATATCATGGGGGGAAAAGCACTGGGGAAGTCATACAAAGGATAACACCTGGGTGACTCTGGCCTGAGTGCTACCAGTTCAAACCTTCTTTCTTAAGCGCTCAGGGGAGTTGTTCAGAAAAGCATACATAGTGAGAAAGACCAAATGATGAACCTTTCCACCTTGGTCTTCCCTGTCTAATACATGTATCACTTTCTCATGTCCTGTTTTCTTCCCCTTTTTTGCCAAAAACCCAAATCCCAATATCTAACCTGTGTTTTGTGGAGCAATGGAAGCAAATAAGATATTTGGCTTTAGTTAAGGTAGGGTCTCTCCTGGTAGCAGGGGTTCAGAGAGAAATCACATTGGTTGGGTGAGAGATATTGAGCCCTTTGTTCCCACTGTGCAACTTTTCATCAACGAATATTCCTTTGTAAGATGTCCATTGAGTCACTCTATTTACAGAAAGAGAAAATTGCACACTGATATGGAAGTATATTAACTAGATAATCTAAAAAGACAGCAACTGACCTCCACACTGATCCCTTCCAGTTCTGCCGGGATATGGGCTTCAAGTGGGCTCAGTGGAAGCATCCTTATCAGAAGGGCCTAAGGTTGATCGCTACCCCTGCTACTATATTGTTGTGCAAAATTACTGCTCTGAGCTCAGTTTTATTCCCTATAAAATAGGTTGAATAATACATCCCTAGAGGACGTTATGGCAGGAGTAAATAAGATATTTTTTTCAACAGTGAAACTGGTTTTAAATATAATGTTCTATGCAACATTGATTAATCCTCATTTTTCCAGATCCCTCTAATCCTGGGGCAAGCAAGGCAATAGGTGATGCTGGTAATGGAATTTGGTCTGAGTAAGTGTCCTACTAGAACTCAGAACTTCCCTCCCTCTGCCCTGATCTTGCCCTTTGAAGGTTAAAGAAGTTTTTTTTTTCCTGTTTTTTACTGTCTTGACCTCCCCCACTTGGCAGCTTGTGTGCCTCCTCCTCATGCCCCAACCTACCCCAGGCAAAGGCACTGCTGTGATTAGCCAGGGTGGTCCCTATCCTTTGTGCTCTTCACTACAGCAAGTCCAGTTCTTGTTCCAGAAGCTCCTTTATGCACCTGTTCAGGATAAATGTGGGTGTCTCCCCACACGTGAGTCTCATTTTCTAAGTCAGAGGCCCTGAAATTCAAGTACAGGTTCTTTAGAGGAGAACTTGCCATAGACCTTGTGGAGATGTTTGAGGGCTTCCAGGATTCTTTGCATCCCAGTTTATGGAATGGTGTTCATTCTAGAACACTCTTCTAGGATGTTCCATGATGGGAAACTGGAGGTCACATGGCTGACAAAGCAATGGCATTTCTACACTCCAGCCCTTCTCCCTGGGTATTACCTTGGGTCAGTTCTTAAGCTTCAGGGTTCTGTCAGATCAGGGTAATAATACTCATCTTATCAATGTGCTGAAAGAGTTGAATGAGATTTCAAACAGTGCCCTGATATTCAACAGCTTAAAAATGGTCAGTTCTTTCATAGCAAACAGATGGAGAAAAGTTCAAGGGCCAGGGCTGTGAAGGCTTTCCTAGGTGCCAGCCAAAGGGGCAGCCTGCACATTCTTCCTCTCTGAGGTGTCAGGGACCATTGAAAGGTAGGTCATTTATTTCTGAGACTCGTGGGCCTCAAGAAATGTATAACGTGGAGGTGCGAGCATTATCTTTTCTACCACATGTGTGCAGACTGCCTGCGAACGAAACTGACAGGAAAGGGAGGCTGAAAGAGAGAGCATGCAGGTAGCAGGTAGCAGGTGGAGAAGGGACAGGGGGCTGTTAGGGAAGAGAGAGAGGAGGAGAAACAGAGAGAGAATCCTGACACTGTTTTGCCAAGTCTCTGGAGGCAAGCAAGCCTGGATTTTTTTTTTTTTTTTCAGTGACATCAGGTTGATCAGTTCTTTTTTTTCCTCTTGAGCTGGCTGGATTTCTGTTATGTGCAAATAAGAGGATTGCAAATGCACTGTCTTCTGGATTGTCAGTGTTGCTAGGAGAGGACTGTATCTGTCTGTGTTTTAAATGACTAGCATTTAGGACAGTGTCTGACACATTGTAAATGCTTGTTAAATATTTATTGGTAAACTCATCTTGGTCCCATCACTTATTTCTCTTTGTTCCTTTATCAGTTATTTCTTTTGTTTTAAGTCTCTTTCTTTCTCAGATAATATAATTTCTCAACTTCCGTTAACCCTAAAAATAGAAACAACCAAATGACAAACAAAACAACCAAAACCAAAAATCTTCCTTCATTATGGCCATTCTTTCCAGCATCCTGACCTACTTTCCTGTCTTGTCTGAGATTTTCAAAAACATATTCTTAACCCACTGCCATTTGGTGTCTGCCCAACTCCCTCGACATTGTCAGATTGTTCCTGACATCACCATCCTGAAAGCACACAGCACCGTCTGTCAGCCACTCTTCTTACTATCTGCCCAATTGACCCCCTTTTTCACAGGAGGAAGAAATTTCTCCAGAATTTTCCAGACTCTTATCACAGCACTGGGGTTTAAATACTGGGGTACTCTGCCACTGAGCTACATATCCTGTTTCCTTTTTATTTTTTATTTTGAGACAGGATCTAAGTTTTCTGGGTTGGCCTCAAATGATCCTCCTGCCTCAGCTTCCCAAACAGCTAGGATTACAGGTGTGAGCCATTGCCCCAGCCATGGCTGTTCCTTTTGCCTGAATGGTTGACTTGAAATTTTAGCCTCCATTTGCAAGGGGATTCTTTGCTTGCCTTGACACTGCAGCAGCAAGACACCCTCTCTCCTTGGCCTTGGTAATTTTCCCCCAGTGGATCAGGCGTCTGTTTTCTTCCACGTCTGTGGCCTCACAGATGCCAGGTTTTGACACAAGCTAAGTGGGGGATGGCTGCTGTGGCTTGGCCTTCCCTCAGACTTGTGCACTTAGCTCCACAGGTATCGGAAGCCACTCTCTGAGCTCAGCTCAGAACTGGGAATATTCTCTGCAGCACCTAGGAGTGGGAGAGGTAGATTTCAGTTTATCTGGGCTAGTGCACATTGCACTGCTCTGACCATGTTTCTTAGTCATATCTTTCTTTCCCCTCCTGCCTCCCTCTTCATTTTTTAACTCTGTGCTGTTTCTCTGTGTTAAATCCAGCAGCATTGGGCCCGCTCTTCTCAGGCTGCACCACTCTCATTTCTCAGTCTCCCTCATCCACTTATACAGACTTTTGTGATGCTTCGGGCCCTCCTGGGTAATTCAGGACATGCCTCCTCTTTAAGGTCGGCTGATGAGCAATCCTAATTCCGTCTGCTATCTTCATTTCCATTTGCCAATAAACATTAACTATTCACAGGTTCCAGGGAGTACTTCACTCCCTAATCAGTAGTCACTCAGCTCTGAAATCTGTTCTCTCATTTACACTTTATTTTGGGCTTTCATCACCATCTTTACTGGATTATTATAACACTCATAACTCATCCTCAGGATCCGTTCTTCTTCCTTATATCAGCCTGTCTTAGTCAGTTCAGGCTGATATCACAAGGTTCCATACTAGGTGGCTTATAAACAATTGAAATTTATTTTTCATAGTTGTGGAAGCTGAAAGTCTGAGATCAGGGTGCCTGCATGGGTGGTTCTTGGGAGGATTCTCTTCCTGGTTGCAGACTTGTTGATATGAGTATTCTCATGTGGCAGAAAAGAGAGCCAGCTGGCTCTCAGGACTCTTCTTATAAGGACACTAATCCCATTAATGAGAGCTCAACCCTTACAATCTAATGACTCCAAAGACCAATTTCTAGAGATCATCACATTGGGCTTCAGATTTGAACATAGCAATTTTTGGGAAAGAAATAATTCAGTCATAAAGAACCTAATCTCTAAAATGCAAGTAGATCATTTCATGTCTCTCTTCTACGAAACATCCTTCACTGATTCCAACAACCTGCAGGATGAAGTCCAAAGTCTTTGGTAGGACATTCCATGTCTCTCATGATATGAATCTGAATTAATCCCCACCCTCATTTCTTACCACTTTCTCACTTCTATCTAGTTTTCCAGTCTTAAGAACATTAATTGCAATTCCTGTACACATAATGGTGTTTAACACTTGTTTCCTCTAACTGGAATGCTCTTCCCCATTGGCATGCATGGAAACCTACTGACCCTTAAACCGAAGTCCAGGCTTTACACTGAAAATGTTCTTCAACTCCTTCTCCTTTGCCCCTCCACAACCTTCCCAGCTATCACTGTGCTTTACTTATGAATTTTTTATTACACCTACCCTGATGACTAATTTTGTTCACAAACATGTCTCCCACCTTTGTTTTTCAACATTTTTGTATTACAGATACTTAGCACAGGGACCTGTCAACATACACATGTAATGTTTCTGAATGAACAAATGAATGAATGGAGCAGTCACGCTAGACAGATGGTATCTGTCCTATTTATGATCAAAATTACCCTGGGGAGGTGTAATTCTTTGATGAGTTTCTCATTCCTCTCTTCAAATAAGTTGCTATCTTCCGCCAGCTGCAGAAGCTTTTTGAATGGCTTAAAAATGCAGAATTCAAAGCTGGCTGCCAAGAAATGCAACTTCATTTCCTTTCTAGAATAACATGATTTTCCTCATGACCCAGACAAAACAATAACCCTTAGCTACAGCTTCATAAAAGGGGGATTTTTCTGAGGGGCAAAAAAGGGTTAACAAGAATGGGTTTTAGTTTTGTTTGTTTTGTTGTTCCCTAGATATTCCTAGGTGTTGTTGTGCAGGCCTGACCATCCCTGTCTAGCTTCACAGGGACAGGCCAGTCTAGGTCAGGCTTTCAGTTTCATTGTGACATCACCTCAGGAAGAGCCAGCCTCCTGTGCAAATTAACCAGCCTCTGCAATATAGTCATAGATCAGGGCAAGGACCACAATTTATGTAGCATTGCTCTCTCAGACAGAGAGCAGATTAGTTGTCTTTCTAAAAATGAGGGAACACACACAAAGGGGCACTTGTCTTCATAGGGAACCAGGCCAGCAGAGCCTCTAGACCTATTGGAAGAGTTAGGCTGAAGATCAGCCTCAAGAGCAATCCCACAGCCACTTAAAAGCCCAACCAGAGGGCAGACACTGGGTGTAAAGAAAATTAGTTCCTGGACTCAGTTACCAGGCATCACTTTCATGATATATGAAGTTTTCTCTCTGTGTCCCTGGACATGTTGTATACCCACCTCCTTGAGGGACAGAGAGTAGGGGAAAGAATGAACATCCACTGCATACCTAGCTTCAGCCAGGTCATGTGTTCCATGCTTTAGATCCTTCTTGTTTTTTTGAAATCTGCTTCAACTTTCTATGTATTTTTTGATCTCCATTATACAAGTGTTTGAATGAAAGGTGTCCCCTAAAAGCTTAATATGTGAGACAATGCAAAAAGGTCTGAGAGATGAAATGATTGGCTTTTGAGAGCCTTAACTCAATCAGCGAGTTAATCCTCTGATTATGCCTTTAGGGTATATATTTTGTATCTGACGTGGACTCTCTCTCTGCTCCCTGGAGCCATGCCTTCTGCTGTGATGTTCAGCAGCACCTTGATCCCCAAGGAATAGAACAGGCCTTCTGTGGACTAAGATCTCTGAAACTGTGAGCCCCCCAATAAACCTTTCCTCCTTTAATTGTTCTTGTTGGGTCTTTAATTCACAGCAGCAAAAAAGCTGACTAAAACAGAAATTGGTACCAAAAATGGGGACATTGCTGTGATTAGCCTTACTATGTGGTTTAGAAGCATTTGGAGCTTTTTGACATTTGTGGGAGGAATTTTGGAAAGGTTAGCAATGCAGGCTGGGAAAGCTGTAGACTGTTGGAAGCAGAGCTTAATGGGTGATTCTGGTGGGAACTCAGAAGACCAGAATGCCAATAAGACTGTGGACAGTACAGACAGGGCTCATGAGGTTTCAGAGAAGGAGGACTCTTAAGATATTGGACTAGAGGCCATTTGTGTTACATATTGGCTAAAAAGTTGCCTGCATTTTGACCATGTCCTGAGACTTTCTGTGAGCCTAATTTTAAAAGTGATGGACTTTTTAATCTGGGGGAAGAAATTTCTAGGCAACGTAGCTTTCAGGTGGTGGCATGGATATTGCTGTCAACTTTTAATCAAGTTTATTGCAATAATCAGGTGCAGAAAGCAGAGCTGAAAGATTTGAAAAACTTGGGCTTGAAAGATGGGGGTAAAACTGGGCCTCAAACCCTCTGGAAAGCAGTATAGAGAATCCTCAAAAAATTAGGGATGGACCCAGCATATGATCCAGCAATCCCTCTTCTGGGTATTTTCCCAGAGGAGTTAGACTCAGCACATTACAGTGACACAGCAAAATCTATATTCATAGCAGCTCAATTTACAATAGCCAAATCATGGAACCATCCAGATGCCCCTCATTGGATGAATGGATCCAATGTGGTACATATATACCATGTATATATGTAGTACATATATACCATGGAGTTCTACTCAACAATTAGAAACAATGAAATTGCAGCCTTTGAAGGTAAATGTGTGGTGATGGAAGAAATCATGTTGAGCAAAGTTAGCCAAACCCAGAGAATCAAGGGTTGAATGTTTTTACTCATTTGTGGAGGCTGGAACTAAACCCAGGCCTGTGTGAAAGGTAGTTAATCTCATGTATTAGACCCAACAAAGGCATACAACACATAATCTAGGGCAATCTTAGAAATGTAGTGGGAGCAGACAGAGTCGGTGGGAGAGGGGAGAGGGAAGGAAAATAGGGAGGGATCTAGGGGTAATTCTGGTTTAAGTGTATATGCATATCATATTGTTACATTAAATGCATTTATGATTATACAATAACTCAATTCCTTAATAAAATATATTTTTAAAAACTAGGCCTAAAGAAGTTGCAGTTGTTAGACCACCACTAAGGAAATGCTAAAGATTTTTTCCCAGAGGCAAAACGAAAGATGGCTTCAGGGAATATTAGGAACTGGCAAGACCACACTCATCTCAGACTCAAGGGATTCAAAGTTCATTTGAGAAGAGACCAGTAGGGTACCTTTGCTTGCACAGAACAGCCTAGGAAATTGTTTCATTGTGCTCAGCCACTAGGACTCAGAGGCTGCTGTAGCCAGGGTCCCTGGAGTCAGCTACTGCAGGAGATGGTGGCAGACTTTGGCAGCAACTGCTTGATGCTGGTTCTGTAGGATTGTAGGATGCTGAAGTTAAGAAGTCATGGAGGCCGAGATTTCAAAGGAAGGCCTCGGAGGCCAGGCAAACTGACAAACTGAAGCAGGGTTGGAGTTCCTGTGGGCAGCCCCTGAGAGGGCAGTTGCAAGAATGTGTGAGGAGGAAGCCGAGGCAGCAGTCAAAGCCCCTGAGATTAAGAAATGCCAGTACCATGGAACGTTGGTCAAGGAAAGCTGCAGGAATCAAGCAGAGACAAACCAAGATGGAGGCCATGTGGGCTACAACCAGCAAGGTCATAGGGTGGAGCCACACAAGCCTTTTGTAGAGAATATCATGATGCCAAGTGCTCTAGATGCTACACAAGGAGCTACAGAATTTGTTTGCCCAGCTGGATGATTTGGTCCCATCCCTTCTTTCTATGCAACCATTTTTCTGAATGGAAATGTTTGGTCTGTACCTTTATATATTGGATACTTGTAAAACTGCTTTTTTTCTTTTTCTTTCTTTTCTTTCTTTCTTTCTTTTTTTTTTTTAATATGGGGTTATGCTGAGAATTTGCCTTAAGTTTCAAAGGAAACTTTGGATTTGAACTTTTAGGTCTTCTTTGAACTGTTAAGACTATGAGGTCTCTTGAAAATGCACTAAATGTATTTTGCTTTGTGAGATTGTCATGAGCCAGGGGTGGAATGTCATGATTTGGGTGAAAGGTGTTTCCCAAAAGCTCAATATGTGAGACAATGCAAAAAAGCTGAGAGATGAAACAATTGGATTATGAGAGTCTTAATCCAATCAGTGAGTTAATCCCCTGGGGCTGGTAGGGTGTGGCTAGAGGAGGTGAGTCTCTGGGGGCATGCCTTCAGGGTATATATTTAATATCTGGAGAGTGGAACATACTCTCTACTCCCTGGCTGGAGCCTTGCCTTCTGCCATGCTGTTCAGCTTCACCTCCAGTCCCAAGGAATGGAGCAGGCCTTCTATGAACTGAGACCCCAGAAACCATGAGTCCCCAAATAAACCTTTCCTCCTTTAATTGTTCTCATTAAGTCTTTTAGTCACAGCAGCGAAAAAGCTGACTAAGGCAAGCAAGGAGCCTGAGAGCCAGCGAGGCTATGCCACTTGCTCAGTTCCATGCAACCAGTGATGATGGGACCAAGACATTAATTCTGGGTAAATGTTATTTTGAAGTTCATGCTTATTCTATTTATGCTGCTTTTGATATAGAAAAATGCTGTAAAAATATAATCTTTGTGCTTGCGAATCAGAATCAATAGCTTATGTTATCTCATCCATTTACGGTGTTATAGGGCCAATATGTCCAGTGTATTCTCAGGCCAGCATTTGGGCAATCAATCAATACACAACATGTGAAGGGACAGCTAGGTTGATCCAGAGAGGCCTAAGATCCAGGCCCTGCCTGCCAGGACTATATTCTACCTGGTGAGATGAAGCCAGTGAGGAATAATCAGGAGCAATGTGATAATGCCAGACTGTCTCAAGTCAGCATGTCAGCAGTCCTGCACATGTCTACCATGACATATACAATGGCAATGCTCTTGTGTGTGACATATTCCCCTGGGCATTTGTGGGGATATAGCTGTAACTCTTCTTTTTCCACTCAATAAACTGTTAGAATGCAAGTAATTCAGAAACTATTACAAAAAGCAGTACTCAAATCTGCTCCAGTGTTAGGGGCTGGGGTGGTGGCTCAGCAATTAGGGTGCTTGCCCCACATGTGTGAGTATGTGAGTTCAAACCCCAGCACCATGTACACAATGAAGTTTTGGAGCAATGAAAGCCACATGAAAAACTAAATACAATTGTTTCTCTCTTTCTCTTTCACTGTCCCTCTTTCTTAAAAAAAATCTGCTCCAGTGTTAAATTGAAGTAAATCAATAAGGAGCTTTGATATTTTAATTATTAGAAAATAAATAGCAGCTGCTATCTTACAACAGATGCTAGTACTTCCATGTGGGTATCACTGCATGGGGCAGCCAAAGCCTAGTGTGGACAAATGCTGCTGTGATCTGAGAGAAGGGGGCAGTTGGGGAGGCTGGAGAAGATGGGCATGTCTTATTGGCTTAGACCAATGCCCAGAATAGGGCCTGACATGTGGAGGAGTTTAACAAAGGAACTGAATTGAAAAAATATAAGGCATACATGAGCTTCCTGCCAAAGAGCAACAGATGCTGACCACTCACACCAGAGTCCAACACAAGGAAAGGCCCTCTTTAGTCAATGCAATAGGGGCACTCAGGTAAGCCCTCTCCCTCATCCTACCTGTAGACATATTATGTCAGGGGAAGAGTCATGTGGAAGGGGTACTCTCCAAGGTGCTAATTATTATGTAAAGTGACCGCGTGTTTACCAGACTTGACTATGCTTGAAAATGACTAGCATAAAAACAAACTATTTCCTCCCTTGATCAAATGTTTGGGGCTTTCTTGGGATAAAACCAGATCAATGAAAGATAATGAAGCAATATTTTCTGTACTTTGAATGAAATAAAAGATAAATTTTGTCACTCAATTAACATTTATACTTCTATTTGCTGATTTTTTTAACTTTAGATATTATTTTGTAATCTCACGTCCCTTTCTCACTCTTTATCTTAATTCATGATGGTTGTTAATGTTATCTTTAGTTCTTCTTCTGGTACCGCCATGTAACTTTAAATTATATTTACTTAATTGTTTTTCTTATTCCCTCAACTTTCAACAATGTCTCTGAGCTCTCATTTTGTAAAATAAGGACACACTTCCATTCACTACTCCTTCTACTTTAATTTTTATCTTCAGTTCTGTAATGATGTTTAGTCTTATACTTTATATGTAGGTTGAATCTAAAAGGTTGAGAACAAAAAAAGTTATGCTATTTAATGGTGTGGAAATATTTTTTGTGGCAAAGCCACATGTCAATAACATGACTCTTGCTTCACTTGGTTACCACTGTTGCTTTCACACATTGCTACATACTTAATGCCCTCAAATTGCATAAGTCTTCTTTAGTTCTGGGTGTCATAATTCTGTCATGGGATTCATTGGGCTAAAATCAAGGTGTCAGCAGATTTAGTTTCTTCTGGTATGTCTAGGGGAGAATCCATTTTCTTGCTTTTTCCAGCTCCTAAAAGTCACCAGCATTCCTTGTCTCATGATAGCCTTATTCCATCTTCAAAACAAAAAACATTGTATTTCTTTGACTTGTATCTCACCATCACATCTCTCTCTGATCTTAGACTGGAAAAAGTCTGTTATCAAGGACATGTATTATTCAACTGGGCTACCTGGAAAATCTAGGATTATTCTGCCTATCACAAACAATAAAATGTTCCTGGTATTGATTAAGAAAAAAGGATTCTCCTCATCCACCATCAATTCAACTCAAGCAAGAGTTGAAGGCAAATTATAACCAAACTATCAAAAAAAAAGGGAAGAAGAAGAAGAGGAGGAGGAGGAGGAGGAGGAGGAGG
>PVKS010005322.1:0-85916 GCA_004027875.1 Aplodontia rufa | reverse complement strand
ATAAATTGAAAATATCATTAAATCAAAAGTGTATTTAATGTAACTAACCTACCAAACATTGCAGAGTGTTTGTTGTTTCATCTCACTATTGTGCAGCTGACTGGGATCTGCAGCTGGCTGCAACTGTTCAGTATCACAAGAGAATGTCGTTTGTATATCCTCAGCCCAGAAAAAGATTAAAATTCAAAATTAAAAAAAAAATACAGTGTCTACTGAATGTGCATCACTTTTGCACCAATGTAAAGTTAAAAAATCATAATCATCCTAAATCATGGACCTTCTGTTTATGGGGGAAACAATGGAGGAAGGTTTGTCTGCAGACTTCTTTTATGCTGTCTCTGAGCTGATCAGAGCCTGGTACTAGTAATCCTCTCTTCTCCAGTAGAGGAAAATTTATATCCTGCCCTCAGGCAGAAAGGGGGAGAGCAGAAAGAGATTTTATTGCATTTATTGGCTCCTTCTTAATTGCCTTCAACTCAAAATAAGCCTTTTTCCAACTGGGCATGTTTCGGGGTGACACATTCTGATCTCCTTCACTAGCAAAGAGCTATTGGGATAACATTTCAGGAAGAACAAGTATGGTAAGCACAAAAAGCCTGGGGCAGAGAAAGGGCTTGGAAAGCGGACAATGAACACTGAAACTTGAGGGCAATCAGAGATTGCTTGGATTTTGTTATAACTGCAACGTGGGGACATTGGAGAATATGGAGCAAGGCATCACCAGATTTATGTTTTTAAAGGATCACCCCAGCTGCTATGAGGAGAATGCTCTATAAACGTGTTACAGTAGAAATTGGAAAACCAATTGGGAGCTTGTTGCAATCCTCCAGACAAGAACGGTGGCTGCATGGCAGAAGGGAAGTAGGCAGATTCTGACTACATTTTGGAGGTAGAATCTACCGGGTATGAATTAACACCTCATTTTCTTCTATGTCTAAGAGATTTTTTTTTTTTGCATCCCTCTAGTGGTCTCTGGATTATGGTTAATGACACAACAGTAGTAGTATTTTACAAAATTTGGAATCTTTTATGTATTAAAATGCCAGAAAAGGACAAGAAAACTTGGTTATAAACATATTCCCAGCCCAGATACAACCCACCTCAATTCTCCTCAAGATTCATTGTGGTTATGGTACCTGACAGCCAAGTGTCTAGTGGTCTGAAAGATAGGTATACAAAGCAGAGAGGCTTTAGGGAGACACGGGCCTGTATGCAAATCTTGGCCCCAAACTTATCATCTGTGTGATTTTAAGCAAGGTGTTTGATTTCATTGAGCCTTGGTTTTATTGTCTACCAAGTGGACAGAATGTTTTGAAGTGCCTAAAAATACCTTGTACAACATCTGACGTATCGTGTATGTGTGAGGCATTCAGACAAAGTAGTTATTATTATTCTTAGCTTTTTTCCATGTCTTCTTTCACTTTCCTGATGAGATTGTACCAGAAACAGATGACCTATAGCCCTCTGAGCTTAGGAGCTGTATACTATGAAGTCACTCTCCAGGAGGGTTGGAGGATCTCAATTAGAATGTAAATATCTTCTGCCACGTTTGCAAATATTTAGAGTAGATGGGCACTTATCGAAGGCTGACCTATGGCTGTGACTTTTAAGTTGGTCTCCCGAGGCCTTGTGAAATTGCCTCAGCCCCCAATGCTAAACATCTTCTTAATTAAAATGCTCATTCTGAGAGAAAGAATCTAGGATAGGGAAAGCCAGAGTGTGTCCCCTGGCTGCTGAAATTATCCAGAGCATAAAATAAGAACTTTAAGGTCAAGGACTATTTAACCATGCTTAGCAGAGATATTTTCAGACTCTTAAAATCTGAAAATAAAAACCATTAGATTAAACATGATTCTGGGCATAGTGTTCAGTTCAGGTCTATTCAGCCAATCCAGGCCTCTTTTCCCTGATGAACACTTATAATTTGTCATATGTACTTAACTGTTTCCTTTTTGGCATCTTCCTCTACAATTAATGGGTGGATAAATCACATGATGATTTGTTGGTTCCGTCCAAAATATCACTACCTTTCATTTCAAGGTCTTTCATCAGACTCTCGCCTTTCAGAGTTTTATCTTTGCTATCTTAAAGGTCAAGTGCCTGCACCGCTTACAGATAACAACCCTACCAAGTGATTAGAAAATTTTCAAATACATTTCCATTTGTCTTTCCTTTATTCCTATCTCACAGTTCCACATCCACTTAGGAAATTCACACATCTTTGATCTTCAAAGAATCCTGTAAGCACAATTACTAACTAATCTCGAATACCACCCAAACATACAAGATGTGCCAGAACTGTGCGCTGTCCTTCTTCCCTTTCAACAGCGTAGCACAATATTGACAGTTCATAAAAAAAGTGCCAGTGAGCTAAGAGTAAAGACAATTTCCAATGTCACACAGCTCACTATCAGATGGGTTCCAGTATCTTACAGGTCACACCAATTGAATTAGTCTATACTATGAATTCCTTTCAAGGTGGTTTTTAGTCAAGCTCCCCTCAAAAAATCAAATTGAAAAGGATCAAGGAACTAGAAATTAAACCAGATACTATACGACTGCTAGAAGAAAAATTAGAAGCAACACTCCAGCCTATGGGAGTAGGCAAAGGCTTTCTCAACGAGACTCCCAAACCAAAAAAATTAAAGTCAAGAATCAATGAGTAGGATGCCATTAAACTAAAAAGCTTTTTCTCAGCCAAGGAATTGGTTAAAACTGTCAAGAGAGAACTCACAGAATGGGAGATAATCGTGGCCTGTGATTCCTCCAACAGAGGACTAATAGCTGAAATTTACAGAGAACGCAAAAAAACTTATATCAAAAACACAAACGATGCAATCAATAAATGGGCCAGAGAGCTAAATAATAACTACTCAACAGAGGAAAGCAAGCATGCCAATGAATACACGAGAAAGTGTTCTAAATCATTAGTAATCAGAGAAATGCAAATCAAAACTACATTAGGATTTCACCTCACTCCAGTCAGATTGGCAAAAATGAAGAATATAAACAGTACCAGATGCTGGATGGGTTGTGGGGAGGTAGAAATGGCCCCTCTGGAAAGTAGTGTGAAGACTCCTCAAAAAATTAGGGATGGATCCACCATATGAACCAGCTATCCCTCTTCTGGGTATTTTCCCAGAGGAATTAGAAGCAGCACATTACAGCGACACAGCAAAATCAATGATCGTCACAGCTCAATTTACAATAGCTAAATTATGGAAACAACCCAGATGCCTCTCACTGGATGAATGGATCCAAAAACTGTGTATATATACAGCACAGTTTTTGGATCTACGTATATGCAATGGAGTTCTACTCAGCAATTAGAAACAACGATATTGCAGCCTTTAAAGGTAAATGGATGGCAATGGAAGAAATTATGCTGAGCAATATTAGCCAAACCCAGAGACTCAGGGTCAAATGTTTTCCCTCAGGTATGGAGGCTAGAGCAAAACTCAGGCTTAGGTGAAAGGGCAAACTCATGTACTAGATTCACCAAAGTTGAAGCAACTCATAATCTAGGAGAACCATAGATATGGGCAGGGGGAGAGGCAGGAGGGAAGGATGATAGAGAGGGATCTAGGGGAAAATCAACAATTTAGTGTATATATATGTATATACGTATATACATATATATATACATATATGTATATATATAGAGAGAGAAATTTATAACTTATATGGGGGAAATATAAGAGTCAAGAGACTGGGATGTGGGTGATGTGGGGGAGATTCTGGATTAGGATCAGGGGCATATCATATTTTTACTACTTATACATTTATAATTAAACAACAGCACAATTCTTCAATAAAATTTAAAAAACAAACAGCAGGTTGTTCTTCTGGTTCTTATACATACCTTATGTTTCTTTGTGCAAAAAAGTAATAACTAATATTCACATAGTATTGACCATATGCTGGGCACTGCTCTTGGAATTTTATAGATGTTAACTATTTAATCCTAATAAAATCCTATGTGGAAAGCACCATTATTATCCCACTTTACAGATGAAGAATTGAGGGATACAGATTAAGTACTTGCTGAATATCACTAGTTAAGTAAAACCCAGGTGGTCTGGCTCCATAAGTACAGTGTCAGCCTTTAAGGGATTTCTCAACGTTGGCGCTCTTGGCATTTTGGACCAGATAATTCTCTGTTGTGCATTATAGGATGAGAAGCAACACAACTGGCCCCTACCTACTAGATACCAGTGAAGGAAGCTAAAGAATAGATTTCAGGATTCTGACCCTACTTATGGTGACAAAGTAACTTTGAGCTAGCTCAACTGGCTCTGTCAGTAAAATCTTTGCCAAGGTGTCTACATGAGCTGCACAGAAGTTAGCTTGCACAGAGATCGGTTGTGGTCTGTGACTTCTTCAGGGACCGTGAATCTCTGAGCTGAGCTGTACTTAACTTATAAGCGTTATGGGATGAGCCTTTACCCCAGAGAGAAAACCCTGTGCAGAGGTGTTATTTCTGTAAAAACTTATGAAACTGTGTCTGACTTGTCAAAATGGAAAAATATCAATTAAATGGTATATAATCTCCCACTGAGTATAAAACTGTAAGAATTTTCAAACTTGGGAGTCTAGGATTTGAAGCATCCATGCTCCCTGGACCAAGCTGGGCAGCTTTGAATAAAACTGCTTCCTGGAATTCCTCTGGTATCTGTCTCATCTGTCCCTGGAACACCAGTAGCAGCACTATGGGCCCACCAATGCAGCCCCTTTGTGACAACCAACAGTATCTCCCTGTAACACTGCTGAATGTCCCCTGGCCCACACAGCTACCTCCTATTATTACTCCATTGGATTCACTGCAGTATATCAGTCTGTTCTATTTTAAAAAGCAAAGGCTAACTATGTTTATAGTTATAGAAAAAAGTTGAGGCTACTACCCAAAATTCAAGGATTAATATTATCCTTAATCAAATGGATAAGCAATCAAAATATAATTCATATTTCCCTGAACTCTACTGTGCTTTCCTTTTTCCCTTTTTTCTTGTCTCTTCCCAAGTTGGAAACTTGTTCATCTAAAACCACAGCCTGTTTTGCTGGTGATTTTGCTCTTTCCTTCATGTGTGTGGACCAAGCTTTTAAAAGAGGTGTGCAGCTCCTCAGGCAATAACTCAAAAATCCTTTCATGAACACAAAGGTATGAGGAGAGGCAAGAACAAGCAGAATTCATTGCCTTCCAGGAAAGAAACTCATACTCTCCTTTCACATTCAGCAGGCTATTGTTGCCTTATTTCCTAAATAGTGGGTTAAAAATTCACAGGACTGTAAAGTTTCATGTGCTTAAATAGAGTTACTGAGGTTCTACATGGATGCCATACCCAGGAATGCATTAAGAACTTGAGATTTCTTTCAAAACTCCTTGATATTTGGGGGAACTAAAAATATTGCTTTGAAAGTAAGGAAGATATTTCCTCAGATTCTCAAATTTCCATAACCAAGAGGAGGCCTAAGATAATTTGAATATTGCTATCATAGTGAATATGCCTTTGGCCAATGTCTGGTGAATACATAGGAAATGGCACCTAATCAATAAACAATGGTGGAGGTGTCTCCATGAAGCAAGTTTTCCATGGACCCAACCCAAACAAATCGCATCAGACATAATTCAGAACCCACTGTGAGATCTTAAAGAAGTCAGACCAATGTGTGTGTGTGTGTGTGTGTGTGTGTGTATGTGTGTGTGTGTGTATATATATATATATATATATATATATATATAATCTCACAGTTTTTGAATCCACTCATCCAGCAAGGGGCATCTGTATTGGTTCCATAGTTTAGCTATTGTAAATTGAGCTGCTATAAACATTGATGTAGCAGTTTCTCTGTAGTATGCCAATTCTAACTCTTTTGGGAGAATACCCAGCAGTGGGATAACTGTGGTATATACATATACAATGGAGTTATACTCTGTTAGTCTATTAGAGAAAATGATATCATGGCATTTGCAGCCAAATGGATAGAGATGGAAAAAATTTTGCTGAGTGAAATGTCCCAAACTCAGAGACTTAAGGGCCAAATGTTTTCTCTCATATGTGGAAGCTAGAATAAAGTCCAAGATAGGATGAAAGTTAGCTAAGCTTAAATAATAATTTCAACATAGGTGAAATTTCACATAAGCAGGGGGAACCATAACTATGAAAGTGCGGGGAGAAGAGAAAAAGGGAAGCAGGGAGGATTAGAGGCATTACCAATGCAACTAGGAGCTCTCAACTCCCATGACAAGTCCAAGTATACATAGGCAAGCAGAGAAACTCAAATTTCAAAAAGTAATACACATGTATATGCTTATATCTATCTATAACATGGAAGTATTACAGAGGAGACATCAGACCAGGGAGTGGATGAAGAGGGGAGACCTTGGACTAGGAGCAACCTTAACTTACTTTGTTAATAACCATGTATGCATGATTATATAATGATGATTCCCTCCAATATGTAAGACTTTGTCAAACAAATTTTAAAAAAAAAATCAGACCATGCTCATTATAAACATCCAGCTCCATGTCTTCAGGCTTTTGAAAGTTTATTGGAATCTTTTCCTTGAGATGATGATTTTGTTCAATACTGTTGCAATATGCATTATTAAGTATTTACCATGTGTTTGCAGCTATTATGCTTGTTTTCCCCCAATTTCTCTGGCAGCTGCTATAATGAGAATTTCAATGATGTAGACATGAAGAGGTGTTGGGGTTCCATGGTTCTTCCTGATAACAATGAAAAGTAACCTTAAGTATGCTGCTTAATCTCAATGGGAATCAGATTCCTCAGCCATAAAATGAGAAGGCTGTGTTGTTAAGACAAACTATAAAGGCTCCCACAACTAGATCCATGATTCTTTAAGTTTAGTCTTTAGATCATATTAACTGAGCTCTTACTGCATGCCATCCACCATTCAAAAAACTTTGCATGTATTATCACACTTAAATTTCACAACAACCCTTCATGTAGTTACTACAATAGCCCTGTTAAAGGTGAGGAATAATTCTACAGTTCAGTTCAGTGCACTGCTTGACCAAGACGAGGTCTACCATTCAGGTGGGTGGAGAATCAGCTGCACAGCTCAAGGGCACAATGCTGTGGCCAACTCACTGACCTCTCTTAGCACCTGTCACGGGTCCTGGCACATCAGTGGAAGTCAATAAACACTGATCAAGTATACTGACAAAAGAACGAAATTTAGTATGCCTCTCATAAAGTATACCAAGGATGGGAGCTACAGTCTGCAAGTTAGAGTTCACTCAAAAGCCTTCATTTTCCGACTTTCAAAAAATGAAAGATTTAAGTATATGAAAATTTTTCATGTGATCAAGATTACCCTTCATCTGCTTTTTAAAAATAAATGCTTTCAGGGCTCAAGCACTGGCTCAGCAGTTACAGCACTTGCCTGGCATGCACAAAGTTGTGGGTTTGAACTCCAGCACCATGTAAACAGTAAATTGTCAGAGCAACAAAAGCCACATAAAAAAACTAAATAAAATTGATTCATTCCCTCTCTCTGTCTCTCTCTCTCTCTCTCTTTAATAAATAAATAAATAAATGCATTCACATGGTGGAAAAACTTTAACAATAAAATATTAACTGTGCTATCTCACTGATAATTCTAGAATCCATGAGTTTTCATTTTCTAATCCTTGAATATATATTTGAGAGACTACATTTAACATCAATCTTATTTTGAAACTTTAAAAGGAGATAAAAATTTTGGTAAATATCTCAGAAATCATGCTTTTGTCATAAAAAATGGTGATATTTTCTGACAGTTCAGCAAACATCAAAAAGGAAAAATGTATTCTAGATGAGGGGGAAAATCAAGTTAATGCAACTAATGTTTATTTAAGCTCAAATGAAAAGTTAATCTGCCCTTTTGGTATGTCTAAATATTTCATAGACATAGGAAATAAATATTATCAATAAGGAAATAAATGTTGCCTCAAAATTCAATTATTTGACATTGTTATTCTTATCATTAATTTTCTCCTGTTATTTCCATATGGTAGTAATAACATAAAGAAAGTGTTGCAAGGTCTATGTCAAGGTCAAAATTATCCACTGCAGAACGAGCATTTAAAACTAATGTGTCTGGGGATGTACTTCAAGGGTAAAGTACTTGCCTAGTGTGCCTGAGACTCTGGGTTTGACCTCCAGTACAACAATTAAATTAAATTAAAACAACAGGAAGATTACTAGAAAGAGTAATATTAAGATCTCATTTCTTAATCTGGAGGGGTGGCCCAGCAGATACACACTTGCCTGGCATGTGCTAGTACACAGGTTCGAACCCAAGCACCACATGCACAACAAAGCTTTGGAGCAATAAGGGACACATGAAAAACTAAATAAAATTAAAATTGATTCTCTCTTTCTTCTCATTCTCTCTCTCACTGTTCCTCTCTCTTAAAAAAAAAAGATCTTATTTCCAGGAGTCCATCTCAAATATAAAAAATAATAACAATAAATCTAAAGTGATTTTATATTACTGAGTTTTAAAAATATGATGTGCCATTAACATAATGAGATCTACTGTATTCAAAAATATATATATCTAATTTATATGTTTTATGCACAATATATCTAGATGTCATTTAACTTTCATGTAAAAGAGTGACTAAGACACTGATCCAAATTCCTTCATAGCAGAGTTTGTGTTTCTTTTTACTTTGATGATAACCTTGGATTCTGTAATGTGATGATCAAAGATATAAAAGAAATTGAGATTCAAAGTTAACCAAGCTGACCTTTGTAGGGGAAAAGTCTCTAGCTACTATATTCTACAACTGAATGCTTAAGCTTTGGCTGCCTCTCCAAAGATTCAGTCCTTAACACAGCATTTTCCATAGCCACCACAAATCTGTGCATATAAGAAACCCTAACCTAAAATTTTCCACATAGAAAATGTTGATGAATAAACAATACAATTTTAGGTTTAAAAAATACAAATAGTTATTTTCTACTAGTTCCTTTATTCAATCCTCTGTTCCTTTCAATAAATATTTTAGTTGCTTTCTGTATTCCAGGAACTGTGCTACACGTTATGGGTGCACTGATAAATGAGACAGTCCCTAATATGAATGATAGGAAAGATAAACAAAGACAGAACCAGTTCCTCTACTCAGTGATAAGCACTGTAACCTGCTCTGGTACCTGGCCTAGTCTCCAGGAGTCTGAGAGAATTTCCCAATGGCGATGGTATCTATGCTGAAATCTGAAAGACAACTAGGAGAAATGGCCCAATGGGTAGAAGAGATCCAGGTACAGAAGCTGTTTTCTGAGAGGCGAAACATGATTGGCAGATAGAGCATGATGGCTTCCAGAAACTGTTAATTCAGGATGAGTGGATTTTACAATTATTTTTGACACAGGATCATTAATTCTGTGAGCTTCTACGGCATTTGGAATATATAGTATTCCAAATTAAGGGACATACTATTTCCTTTTACATTTTTTCCCTTCATGCCACATTCCCCTCCTGCTTATGATCTACAGTCTGGCTCCTTTGAAATTTCCAGCTGCCCCTGACTACATCATCATCACCATTTCAGGGCCAATGAGATTGGATA
Organism: Aplodontia rufa; assembly: GCA_004027875.1. Lineage (NCBI taxonomy): Eukaryota > Metazoa > Chordata > Mammalia > Rodentia > Aplodontiidae > Aplodontia > Aplodontia rufa. The sequence continues at coordinate 76,335 of PVKS010005322.1, read as the reverse complement.
GGAGGACTGGTATCTCCCAGGCTGGTGCTTCAAGTTCAACTCCCAGCTGCCTAAATTTCTCCAGCCCACAGAATTCCACTGCTCTCCTATTAGGAAGGAAAGGATTACAGGATCAGTTTCATACCACTTCCAGCCTACCATATATAGTAAGAGGAAATAATTAAATGTGACTCTCTGACAACTTTGGTGTTCAGGTCAGATTCCCTGCTAGCACATCTGCCTAGAGGGAGGGAGCAGGGGTCTCACCCATGTAAAAAGAGATCAAGGAGTATATTATTACAGCTGAGAGCTACAGTGTCTAACATCCATTTTAGCTTCTTGCCACAAACAGCAATGCAGTGTGGGAATAAGGAGCAAAACAGTTGCTCACATTAGAAAGCCAACATCACAGGAATCTGGGAAGTCTGTCCTCCTGGGCAGTGCATAGAAACCCTGTGGTAAACAGTCAAGCAGATGCAGGTACCACTCCTAACTGTCCCCTGCTTGCCCCTGATTTTAACTGTCTAGAGAAAGCAAAGGAACACATTTATCAAAACCAAATTTTTTAGGTTCAACTGCCCCCAAGAAACTGTCCTATAAGCAACAAGCAGAAGAACGGTTGTTGGCAACACTAAGAGATTTCCTGGACATCATGGGGTCAAAAAAAAAAAAAAAAAAAAAGAAAGAAAGAAAGGAAGAAAAAGAAAAGAAAAACAAAAGCTCTCTCAAACCATCACCTTCTCAAGGAAGTTGGACACATCTGCTGAAGAAAAATTCAAGATTTCCACTGGCCTTTTGAGCTTGAAAATTGGTAAAGAGCATTTTTTAGGGGAACATTTTGAGCTTTGAGTTTTCAGAGGATGGTGGAGTTTGATTTGTTGTGCCTAATAAGGACAGGAGAACTTGGCATCTTTCAGAACTGTGAATTATGAGAGAAGGACTGGATTTAGGCACCTGGCAAAATCTCCAACTACAAGAAATCATTACCTCAGGGGAAAAGCTCTGGCCAAGTCTTACGGGCTCTTGTTTCTCTTAAGTTAGAGATATCTGTGGACCTTGGGAAGAAAGGAGGCATGAACCTGGAGACAAGGCCTCGTCAGTCCCACATATGGTTCTAGCTGGTACAATGTGGAGTCTTGGCAAACTATCAATTAGAGGACTGAGGAGAAAAAAAGAGGAAGAAAGGATAAGAAGAGCCAGCAAAATGGTGAGTGGGGCTGTTCAGGGTGGCCTTGGAACACAGAAAACAAATGCTCCAAGGCAGAATGGTCCAAAGAACTTCTGGAAATGGAGGGCTAATAGTCAGTGTGAAGTCATTTATTTTTTAGCCTGTAACCCCTTCTTTCGGACTTCAGTGAAATCTGCTGCACTTACAGGGGCTTTGAGTAAGTGGCTGTTTCCGGGAAATCAAAGAAAAGCAGCTCAGCTCCACGTCTGCACTCACACTGAATAAAACAAGAATGTTTTATGTAAAGAGTAAAACTAAAAATCCGTAACAGAAGCAGGACCTATGAACCAGAGATGAGGCAGGATAAATAAGTGCTCTAGAAGTTTGCACAGACCTGTTCCAAGAATCTGAATTTTCTCTATTCTAGAGTATGGTATAGAGAAGGGAATATTATCTAGCTCTTGGGAACAAGTGACCCAGGTAGATGTCACTCTGGTGGTACATTACTCTGCTGAGGCCTGTACCATGTGATTTGAAGGATGCAACAAAAAATATCCTAACCCTGCCTTCCCTTCACCTGTGCCAAAGCCTAAAATCAACACTACCACCATTCCTTTACAGCCAAGCATGAAAACATTTTGTTGAAATGCAATCATAATCTCACACCCATTAGGATGGCTGTTATCAAAGAACCAGAAGATAACAAGGGTTTGCAGAGATGTGAAGAAGCTGTAAATCCTGGAAGCTGCTTGTGGGATTGTTTGAGGGTGCAACTGCTATGGGAAATGGTGGTCAGTTTCACAAAAAAAATTAAAAACAGAACTACCATATGAGTCAGCAATTCCACTCCTGGATATATATTCAAAAATGATTGAAAGCCAGATCCCAAAGAGATGCAGTATTCTAACACCCATGTTCACTGCAGCACTCTTCATAATCTCAAGCGGCAGAAGGAATGTCCATCAACAGATGAATGGATAAACAAAATGTGCTACGCCATGCAATGGCTGCCTCGAAGAGAAAGGAAACCTGTCATATGCTATGACATAGATAATAGAGATGAACTTGGCAGACCTTATGCTGAGCAAAGTAAGCCAATCAAAAAGACAAACAAAGTATCTGAAGTAGTGGACTCATGCATATTAAAAGTAGAATGGTGGTTATGGGGAAGAAGAAATGGGGAGCTCTTGTTTAATGAGTGTAGACTTTAAGTTCTGCAGTTCCTGGAGATCTATTTCACAACAATGTGGATGTGCTTAACATACTGAACTAGAACATGTGTAAGGAGGTAAATTTTATAACATCTTTTTATTATAATAAAAAAGTAACTGTATTCTAAATAATAGATCATTTTAAATCAGCCTCCTTTATATATTATTATGAATTCATTTATGTGATTCACTTCATTCTCTAAAGGACAGATGCTTCAATTTGATAAAGAAGAGAAAGTGAGACTCAAGACATCAGGCTGTTAAGAAAGACAGGCTCAGGGCCACTCATAAGTCCCTGGGGCTTCCAGGAAGAAGAAAGGCCTAATAGCTAGGTACTCATATAGGCATAGAGGGAACTGCTGGAAAGGCAGGAAGCGTAGAAGAAAAGAGAGGAGCACTGCAAAGAGGTAAGAAAATGCAGTAAAAATGCACCCTTTTCTTCATATTTTCCCTAAAGCTGCTTTCCAGGGTGACCTCAATAACTCAAGGCAGTGAGAACTTGCTCTGTGAAGGCCGCCCTGAGAGACACTAAGAATAGCATGACCTGAAGGGCACTGTTGGCAAACTCACCACAGCTGAGGCTCCAGAGCCACGAAGGCAGTTCTCAAACTTCCTCCATGAGCCCTGAGCGCAAACTATGTGGGCCCACATGGTGGTTATTTTTAGGCCTGTTCCTCTTTCTATGACTGACTGGGAACTGTGACGTATGGAGGGAGAATTGGGTCTAGCAGCCAAAGCAAAGTCTCCATTTTCAGGAAAAAGTTGCTGCTGGGGAGAAGCTTTGGCTGCGGCCTTCTGAGTTCCAGCCTCTCTGTTAAGGAGGGAGTCTACTTGCCTTGGGCAGAAAAGCAGGCATGGGGGCTTAGGAGGCACTGAGAACACATATATCCAAAGGGACCTCAGTTATGCACCAGGAGCCCTGGCTAATGAGGTGCTGGAAACTTTTACCCTGAAGGTGCCCTGAGAGGCCAATTCCTCTCTGGTGGACTCAGGGCCCTCCATAGTCACTCCCCACCCATGGGTAGGACTGTAAGCCTTGACCTGCTCACCTTAATCTTTGCTCCAGGCCTTGCCCACTCTGCAGGAAGCCCAGCTAATGCCCCCAGAAGGTACCTAATACAGAAGTTCAGTATGTGCAGTATGAAGTTTTCTGAGATATTTTCCTTAGAAAATAATACATTGATAGGGTATATTTGCTTCCATATACATTGACACACATAGGGCATCCATTCACTCAAGCATGTAAAAAATTATGCATTACTTTTTTATTTCCATATAATCAATAGCATTCTGACTCCACACCCCATTCTTTGAACTTTGAAGATGTTAACCTTTATGTCTTCTTGGGGGTCCCTCTGCAAAGGTGCAGAGGCACTGGAGTCTTGCCAGCTCCAAGGTGGGGAATCCTCTCAGCTTGTCAGGCAGGCCCAAATCAGCGATGGCTGGGACACCTGCCGTCCCAGTCTCCGCTGCATCTTTGCCAAGGCTAGACATCTCAGGTACAGTGGGAGGCATAAGTAGTAGAACTCAAGCCTAGTAAGGGTATCCTCCCTGTTGACTCCCTTCCAAGTCCCTGTCACATTTAGAGTAGGGTACAAGGTGTGGGGCAGGATCTCTCTCTCCTTCCCAGTCACCAGAAGCTTTTTCTTTCCACCTCAGTGCTTCCTGAAGCGCTGTTCCTCTCCAGCCCCCTCCAGGACACCCTTCAACCATTTAGACTGTTCAGACAGAACCTTGAATTTCATTCAAGCCTTTTCTGCTCTCAACCCCAATAAATCTCTGAGATAAAGAATTAAAATAGGTTGGCCAACATTAGAGGTCAGGATCTTCATTTGAAATAAAGCACAAAGAGGTTAAGTGCTAGGCACTATATCTTGCAGACAAAGTCTGGATCAGAAATGAGGTCTGCTGATCGCAAGCAAGAGTTCTTTCCGTAACACCACAAAACAGCAAGTCAGAGAGTGTGCACCAAATGCTGGTTTTGGATCCAGCAGGCAAAAAACTGAAGGCTCCCTTGTGTTTTATTGCCAACAATGGGGAAACTGAATAAAACCAGTTAATGGCAGGCAGGGAGCCAGCACTGACTTGATTAGATCTTCATTCTTGCGGTTACCAGCCAGTGCCATCCAGGCAGAGCCTGAATGCGGGGGAGAAGCCTCTGCAAATGCAGCCAGCACCTGTGTTTGCCTGTTTCTACCACCCAATTCAAGCAAACAAGCAGCGACTGGGCAAGGCAGGAAAGGAGCCTCTGAACCTGGCATCTGCTGAGGCCAAGTTTTACTGAGCATGCGTATCCTCATCCTCCAGCTGGGGATAAATCACTTGTCCCCAGCAGAAGCTTTCTTAACTAGATGTCCTATTTGAAGATAAAAGCTAAGTGTGCCTTCTCAGTATGCACTTCCCTAAAGCCAGCTTCACATAATTGGGACTGAAGGGACAGGGAACAGGCCTATGGAAGGACATCAGGAGGGTGGCCTTTTCTTTGATCCTCCTCTTTCCCCTGCAGAGCATTTCACATCCCTCAGCTGAGCCTTGTGCCCAGCATCACTCTGATGCCTGACTAGCTGCCTTTCTCAGCATGATACCCATTCCCAAACTGTCCAAGCACCTCTCAGACACAGAAACCACACCACACTCCTCATGATTAGCTGAACGGCCACTTTCTACATATCACACTGTCATAGCGTGGCAGCGGCAAATGGGCTCACACAGATAATTGATTCTAAAATATGAGTCCTACCCAATGACTTTATGTGTCAGAAGGACTCCAGTGGAGTATAAACTACCATGAACTTGAGAATTTTTGTCAGCTTGGTTCAATACCATGTTTGATAGAAAATTACACCACTAAACGAAACAGGTCAGTAATAATAATATGGTTTAAATGCACCTTAAGAGAAACATTTAGTAATGTTTGACAATATGGAATGTAATGCATCATTCTGGTATTGTTGAAAATCTCAGCAATAATAACAATGGCGAAAAATACTTTTTCAGAGGGAATTGTAATTTCATCAGTAGCTTAACCCCACTTTATTTGCACTTGGAAAACAAATAATAAGTTCTAACAGAATGAGACACATGCAGAAAAATGATACTATCAGAGGAAGGTCAGATCACTGATATACAAGAGGCCTATCAAAGTAGTATCACAGATGAAGTGGATATGCTCAAGGACAGAATTTTTCCAACTTCATGTTATGAGTGTTATGCAATCAATTTAGAAAGTTTCAGCCAATCTTTTGTTTCTAATGGCATCAAATAGAAAAGTAAGAAATGGAATACATCATAGAGAATAAGATCAGTACACACATGTTTATAATATACAATATTATTTTAGCTTGTAAAATATATAGTTTGTATAATATATTATTACTGTGTTTTATAGTCTAAAATGGTTGAAAGCTACAAGTCTGGGACACTAGTTTTAAACTGTTTTTAAGCCTGAAATTGGTATGTGAAACTTGAATATATAAAATAGACCACAGCAAATCTGCTCTCACTGAGGGCATTATTATTGGGTTGGTATCCAGCCCTGCCAAATTTCTATACTTCCTTTGAGCAGCAGAATTTGAAAATCACAGGTCCAAACTCTAGACATTATCAGTTCCCCTAGTTTAAGCATCAAAGTGATTCTTAGTATTGCAGTTCAAGGAACCCAATAATAGCCATCTATCTCACACAGTTTCCAAAACTGAGAGATAATGGAGCCCAGCAGATGAGAATCAAGCAAAAACTAAGCACTATACAGTTAGGCTGGGAAATTGAGCTTAGGTGTAGGACATCAGCAGGTTTTAAAGTCTGAACTGCAGAATGAAACAGACAAATGCACTGGAAACAGGGAAGAACACAATCCCAACCTACTCCAAGATAGAGGCTCAGAGCAGAGAGATGGGGAAGACTAAGCTAGACATGCCCAGTTCCTCCGAGCCAGGAGTACTGCATCAATGGATGTCCTTCTACAAGGAAACATGAAGCAGATGGAAAGGAGCTCCTCTTCACAACACTCAGCAAAATGGCATGCACTTTCCTTCGCAACACATACTGCAATCAGAATTAATGTCCACCTCCCTTGACAGAATATATACTCCTTGAATGAAGAACTGTTTTACACACTGCTATGTTGCTAGCTCTTGCACATATCAGGTACTCAATAAATATAGGATACATGAAGAAGATTAATCTATAGCCAGGTGCCAGTGCCCCATGTCTGTAATCCCAGCGACAAAAGACTGAAGCAGAAGAATCACTAGTTCAAGGCCAGCCTCAGCAACTTGGCAAGACCTTGTCTCAAAATAAAAAAATAAAAAGAGCTGGGGATGTAACTAACATCTGGGTTCAATCCCTAGTGCTGCAAAAGAAAGAAAGAAAGAAAGATTAATCTATAAATGCTGTCAATATTCTAATCAGAACACCTACTTTCCATATCAAGGTATTTGAGAATTGAATCATAGCATCCAATGTCAAGCAAAACTGATCAGGCACACTCTTGAAGGTATTTGGAAAACTTGACTTACTTAGGGAAAAGAACAGTGAAAACCTAAGCAATCTGATCCCATAGGAAAGAACAAGAGCAAAGCTTCTGTCTTCTGGAAAGTTACCTCACAAGAGCAATCAGGTTCTTAAAGGAGAGACACCATAGGTCCATGCTATTAGGAAGCAACAGATCTCCTGCCACTGAAAGGTCTCATTAGCAGGCAGCATGGAGGTCATATGCATAGTGGGAATACATATGCATAGTAAGAGCAGCCCCCTGCTAAAAATCTCCTTCACTCATCCCATATTGTAAACTCATTTGAAGGAAGGCTATCAAAACTCCTGTTTTAATTTGAATGTATTCTGAGGGGACTAGCTGTTTGATTTTTACATCACATGCCTTTTGGAGTTACATTCCATCTATAAGGGTTACTGCTGCTTTATGCATAAATGAATCTTATCCTCTTTTTCTTTAAAGTAATGCTTTAACAATGACATCAGACAAAATTATTTCTAATAAAAAATACTAGACTAAATGATGAACTCAACATAGAGGACAGTAGTTAGTTACCACTAGGAATGTGGCATACAGTGGAGAAAAAAGGGCTTAGATATTCAGAATATGTCCAAGTTAATTATAATATTCTTTCCCTTAAACAAAGCAGGCACATAGATTTTGTTTTAGTTCTATTATTTATTTCTATACTTACTAATCAATACCTATATTTTTTAAAAATCCATTCTCAAATAAACTAGTAGGTTAGAACAGATGAGAAAACACAATCTATGAATCTATTTCTCATTAATAAGCCAGGCTCAGGGGCACATGCCTGTAATCCCAGCAACTTGGAAGGCTGAGGCAGTAGGATTGCAAGTTTGAGCCAGCCTGGGCAACTTAAAGGGACCATGTCTCAAAATAAAATTGAGAAAAAAGTGCTGGGGTTGCATCTTAGTAGCAGAATACCCCCAGGTTCAATCCCTAGTACCAGGAAAGAAAGGAGATTGTTGGATCTCACTGATAAACTGTAGCTGTTTATTTGTTTCTGAAACACCTCAAACACACACCATGTGCAAATCACATGATGGGTTTTGATGGTACAGGCACATTCCCCTTTCCAACAACTTCTTGCTTTAATTATCTAAAAATTGACATCAACAAAGGAAAATATACCTGCATGTGAACCAATGTGATGAAATTCTGAACACAAAATTAATTTATCACAGCAGGATTTCTCTTGAGCCCTGTATCCTATACAATTGACTGAAGTATTCAGCACAGCCACAGAAAGGGTCAGATCAAAATCAGAAGGCTGACAGCTCTTAAAGTCTCTGAAGCAGGACATTCAATTTTCTAGGAATGTCTAGGGCTACAGGGCATCCCTCTGTGCCATGTTCTCTTTTTGACAAGTGATGAACTAAATTCAGAATTCTAACAGCACCGTAGCTAAGAAATTGCATCGGGAAGTTTTGGCCAGCTCATTGAGAAAAATTGCTCTTTTGAAATCATCTTTTAATAACATATACACCCATTGCCCACAGCCTTGAGAAAATGAAATATAGTCATTTGAAAATATGAGAGTGTTTAACATGTGCATGCCACCTCATCTCTATTAATCTGGAAAGTCATTTCCTTTCCTTAGAACTAATTTAATTTGGTTTGCTTAAGGGCCTCAATTCCTTTCTTCCACCTTCATTTTAAAGCTACTGTGAAATTCAGTCCTCAGCCCACACAGAGGTTCCAAATCATCTTACCTCCTTGCTCATGCATACCACATTTCATGTCTGCACTGCACAAGTCATTTTTATTTGCCAATTATTCCATAACTTTGAGACAATGAGATATTAGATTGCATTATAAAGAGGTAAGAAAGACATTTCACGTGCTAAAGTTTTTAAAAAGGAATGAAAATGAATGAGCATTATGAATCTATTTAACAAAATGATCATCATGCTCAAGTAAGAAATGTCTAATAATGATAAATATTTAGCTGAAAAGAACCATAAATAACATGGGGGTTAACATTAGGGATCTTTCTTTTAAATTCTATTTCTTCCATTTCTTAGTCACATGACTCTTGGCAGATTCTTTACCTTTAAAACAGGGATTTAAAAAAAATCATATCCTTGAAAATTAAATGATATAATAAAAGCCTACAAGCCACTGGCAGATGATAAACGGTCCTTAATAACACATATCTTAGATATTTCATGATATAACACTTACATAGAGATGTTGAAGTATCATTGATAAATATAAATCTAAAGGAAATGTGATTATTATCTGCTGCAACAATTCCTGTCACTGAATTTTAAGATGCTCAAAATCAATTTACAAGTCAACATCCAATAGGTAAGTGCTAAATTACTTCCATTGTAGAATACCATGTGGCAACGATTTTTCAATTTTATTTTATTTATGTACATAACTTGAAAGTTTATGAACCACAAAGTACTGGGTTCTCCCTCTTGAGAAGCTGGTTTAATAGGCCTGATGTGGGTCAATAATCCATATCTTTAATAAACCTCCCAGAGAGTTCTGATGGAGATAGTTCTCAACCATATTTTTACCAATTCAACCTCATGCAAAATGTATTTATGTATTTATAAATGATTTTTTTAAAGGAATGACAGATCAGTCATTATTTTTCTCATTAAAAACCAATACTCTCAGGATATCTGCAGAAATGAACGGAGACTTACAGAAATCTGCTCTTTTATAAAATCAATGAGAATATGGGCAAAACTTCTCATAATCAGGTTTTTTTTTTCAGAATTCTGAAAATTAGCTAAGTGCTTAAAACAATCTAAGAATCATTCAATACAAATGCCTGAATCATAAGAACAGCAAGATGGTTGGAGGTTTTGGCTTCTCTTTTGCAATGCTCAGATGGAACTCAGGGCCTCACACATGCTAGGCAAGAGTTACACCACTAAGCTACACCCCACCCTGGCTATAAGTTTTAACTTGGCCTTTTTCCATTCCACAGCATTGCCTTCCACAGCTCTATAATAACCTTGAAAACCAATAGCCTAGCAATAAGAGTCGCCATGAAAGGCAGCTACAGTTTAAGACCACTATACAGAAGGCCAACAAGAAAATGAAGACTTTCACAAAACTTTAGGCCCATGAGCGCTAACAGATGTCCACACACTGCTCCCCGCCACATCAGAATACGTGTTCTTCTCAAGGGCATATGAAGTACTGTACAGGAGAGACCATGCATTAGGTTGTAAGACAGATCTTATTATATTTTAAAAGACTGAAATCATACAAAGAATGCTCTCTGTCCACAAGGAAATGAAAGTAGAAATCAGGAATAGAAGGAAATTGAGGAATACCCAAATTTGTGAAGATTAAACAACATACTCCTTAGAAATCAATAAGGAAGAAATCGAAGGGAAATTAGAAAATATTTTGAGGTGAATGAGCATGAGAGCATCACATACTAAAATTTCTGGGATGTATCTAAAGCAGCATTTACAGAGAAATTTGTAATTGTCGATGCATATTTTAAGAGGAAAAAAGATATCAAATGAAAAATCTAATCTTCCATTTTAACAGACTATAAGAAAAATAACAAATTAATCCAAATAAAGCAAAAGGAAGGAAATAAATGAGATTAGAGTAGAACTACATTATGTAGGAACTAGAAAAATAATGATCATCATTGAAAATGAAAATTGGTTTTAAAATCATCAATAAAAGTGACAAATCTTTATTTAGCTAGACAGAGGGAAAAAAAGATTCAAAAGTGCAGATGGCTTCACTAGAACATTCTAACACACATTTAAAGAACTAGCACCAATCCTTCACAAACCCTTTAAGAAAAGCAAACACAGAAAAGAATACTTCTCAACTCATTGGATTAGATCTGTATTACCCAGCTAACAAAACCAGACGAAGACACCACAAGAAAACTACAAACCAATGCCCTTTATGAATGTAGCCTCAAAAATCCTTAACAAAACCCTAAAAACAGAATCCGGCAACATACAGTATATACCATGACCAAATGGAATTTGCTCCAAGAATGCAGGTTTGTTCACTATGGACCAATCAATCAATACAGTATACCATATTAACTGAACAATCAACAGAAATAACATGATCATATCAAAAGACATAGACAATGTATTTCATAAAATCCAGCACCCTACCAAGATAAAAATACTGAACACACTAGGAATTGCAGGGAACGTCCTCATTCTGATGAAGAGCACCTACAAAAAGTACACAGATTTCAAAACATCATACTTAATCATGAAAGACTGAAAACATTTTGCCAAGATCAAAAATAAAATATGGGTGTCTGCTATCACTGCTTTTATTCAGCATTGAATTTGGGGGTTGAGCCAGGGCAATCAAGTAAGCAGAAAGACATCCACATGAAAAGAAGAAATAATACCCTCTCTATTACAGAGAACATGATCTTATACATAAAAAGTCCTAAGAAATCCACACACAGAAAAACAAAACCTATTAAAACTAATAAACAAGTTCACAAAGATTGTAGGACATTGAATCAATACAGAAAAACATTTTTATTTCTATATACTAGTAGTAAACTATCTAAAATAAATTAAGAAATACATCTTGTATATAAGACTATCTGAAAAAATAAAATGTTTGGTAATATGTTTAATTGAGGAGATGCAAGATCTATATACTGAAAATTACAAAACATCATTGAAATAAATTAAACAGAAAAACATGCATGTTCATAGATTGGAAGATTTGATATTGTTAAGATGGCAATATTCCCAAAATTCATCTATATATTTACAATTCCTATCAGAATCCCAGCTGCCATTTTTATAGAAAGTGACACTTCAATTCTAAAATTCATATGAAAAGGAAAAGACCAAAACTACCCAAAGAAATTTTGAAAAAGAAGAGTAAAGTCAGAGGTCTCACACTTCCAGATTTCAAACCTTACCTCGCAGATGTAAAAATCAAACTTGTGTTCCTATCATAGAGTAGACAGACAGATCAACAGAACTGAGAAACTATAAGCAAACCAGCACATTTCAGTCAACTGAGTCTCAACAAGGGTGCCAATATCAATCAATGGGGGAAATGATCGTCTTTTTAACAAATGGCATTGGGACAACTGGAAATGCAGAGTCAAAAGGATGAATTTGAACAGCTTACCTCAATCCATATAGGAAAACTAACCCAAAATAGATCAAAGACCTAAATGTAAAAGTTAACACTACAAAAGTCTTAGAAGAAAATAAATTTGTAAATCTTCACGACCTTGAGTTCAACAACAGTTTCTTAGATATAACAACAAAAGCAAAGGCAATGAATGAAAATTAGATGAATGAAATACATTGAAAGTTTTATACTTCTGTGTTGCAAAATAATCACAGGATGGGAGGACATATTGATAAATTATATATCTGATAAGGACCTATATCCATAATATTTAAACAACCCTTCCAGCCCAACTGTAAGAAGACAACCTAGTTTATTTAAATAGACAAAGGAAATAAAACATTTCTCCATAAAAGATAGTATCCAATAAACACATGAAAAGATGCTTGACATTCATCATTGTGGAAATGCAAGTCCAAACCCTGAGATACCACTGCATACCTACTACAATAGCTATGGGCAAAAAGCTGGACAATAAAAAGTTGTTTTCAGGATGTGGAAAAAAATTTAAACCATCATACATTGCTGGTGGGAATGTAAATTATTGTAGCTGCTTAAGAACACAATTTGGTAGTTCCTCAAAAAGTTTAACACATAGTTCCCAGTCATGTTCTAAGCCTAGGTATACAACCAAGAGAATTGAACCTATATGCCCATATAAAAACTTGTTCACAAATATTTGTAGCAGCATTATTCACTGTAACCAAAAAACTGAAAGTAGAAATCCAGATTGCCAAGTACTAAATAAAGTTTGGTTGGGGTGTTGGGTGTTTTTGTTTTTGTTCTTATTTTTTCTTGGTACTGGGGATTATACACAGGGACACTTTACCAGTGAGCCACATCATCAGCCTTTTTTATTTATTTATTTGTTTATTTATTTAGTTAGTTATTTATATTTTGAGACAGGTTCTCACTACGTTGCTTAGGGCCTCATTAAGTTGCTGAGGTTGGCTTTGAACTTTTGATCCTCCAGCCTCAGCTTCCAGAGTTACTGGGAATACAGGTGTGTGCCACTTCACCCTACTTAAGGTTTTGTTTTTGTGCGTGTGGATTTCTTAGGACTGCTTGAGAGTCGAACTGACTTTGGAATTAAACTAATCTGGGTTCCAATCCCATTTCTAATATTTATTACTGTGAGATGTTGAGCAAATCCTTTAGCGTTGTTAGGCTCCATTTTCCTCACTTATAAAATATAACTATGTTACCTATGTTAGAGGATATTTGTGAAAGTTTTGTGAGGTCATATATATATATCATTCTTAGTACAGAGCCTGGCACATGATAAATAAGCAGAATATTGGGAAATTGCTGTGTATTTAGTGATTTTCCAAAGCAAATGTGGAGAATTTTATGACACAGCTGGTATATTCTATCATTTTTTACTCAAAACCTAATTTTTTTTTAATAACAGCACAGTTCCTTTCATGAAGGTACTTGTAGAGACCTTGATTGCAAAGAAGTGAACAAAAAAAAAGAGTTTTCCCCGTGGTGATCTCTGTCTCTATGTTAGAGGGGAGGAAGATGGGTTCAAATATCACATAGGAGGCTGGAGCAGTGTGGCTCACTGGTTGCAGCACTTGCCTGGCACACATGAGGACCAGGATTCGAACCCCAACACCACATACACAACTAAGTATCTGAGCAATGAATACCAGACGAAACATTTTTTAAAATTGGTTTTCTCTTTCTCTCTCTCCCTTACTGTCCCTCTCTCTTTAAAAAAAGAAAAAAATATATATATATAATCTCACAGGACTGTCTCTAGTAAAAGAATAGGCTAGCAGCATTTTGAAATAAAGAACAACAGCTCTCAGAGAGAGGGAGGACTTAATTATTTATGTCAATTTTATCAGAGAACAGCATTATCACAAGAGGTTGAATCACTTGACTAATAGGTAGAATAAACATCTCATCCTTCCTCTGTGTTCATCTTACAGTCTCCTTGATCTTTCATGTCATGACAAAGGTAGACCTGACTTCCTTTCATGTCAATGACTTAATGTTAACATTCTTTGAAATGTCAAAGTTCCCCTTGTTACAGACCTAAGAAACACCAGAAAAATAATCTCCAAAAAGTCAAGATAAAATTTTCAGGAAGTATCAATACTAGTTCTTATTTCTCATAGATGAAGATGTAGGTTGGGTGAACAATATTTTTTAAGTTACTGTGTTATCACCCAATGAAGATGATTCTTACATCATTTTAACTGAAATATTAAATTTTTACTTGAAAAGTACAATGCCCACTGTCCTGAATTGGGCTAATCTATGCTAAGAATATCAGCCTCCCTCATGTATCAGGGTCTCCTCTGAAGATTTTATGAGATGGTATAAAAAGATTAATGCCTAGCCATCCCATAAACAAAAAATAATTTCATTTCTACTAGAACTGATGCTTAGATATTTTGATTATCTTATACAACCACTCCATTTTACAAATGTGAAGAGAAAAGCAAGATCTGGTATTAAAATCTACAATAATTACCATTAAAGGATTATTCAGGGCTGGAGTGGTGGCTCAGCAATTTGAGTACTTGCTTGGCATGTGTGAGGACCCAGGTTTGAACCCCAGCACCATATACACAACTAAGTGTCAGAGAAACAAAAGCCAGATGGAAAAATAAATAAAATTGATTCCCCCCTTTCTTTCTCTTTAAATAAAAGGATTATTCATATATTATTCAGATATTCAGCAATTATTTGCAGATACAGATGTTTAAATTTCCTCAATGTATTTGTGAGTGTGCTTCAAGGTTTGTATTCCTTTTTATATTTTCAACAAATAATTAGTAAAACTCTACTACTTCTCAGTAATAAAAAGGAACTAATAATATACAAAACAAAATGGATGAATTTCAAAACATTACGCTAAATGAAAGAAATCAGATTCAAAAGGCTACCCACTCTATGAAGCAATTTATATGATATTCCAGAAAAGACAACACTATAGGAAGAGAATACAAAGGGCTGGTTGCCACAAGGGTGAAAACAAAGTAGGAGACTGAGTGTGGAGGGACATGAGGGAATTTGGTGAAGTGATACAGCTATTCTTAATCTTGATTATGGCAGGATAAAGCACCCCATACACATATATGTGATTCTATAAATTTGTCAGACACATGTAAATATACACTTCAAAGTGTAAATTGTATTGTGTATTATTTTTCCATTTAATAAAGTAGTCATAAAACCTCTCGCTTTAGTCACCCCTTAATATATATACACCCCAAATCATAAAAAACCTCCCATATGTCAGGGGCATGCTTAGCGCTGGCAACAGAACTTTAACAATATAGATATGACCCTTGATCTCAGGAGCTTATATCCAGAGTAGAAAAACAACTTTTAAAAAAAGTAATTACAGAAAAACTATGTACTCACAAATTTGGCTAAGAATAATGAAGGGAGCAAGGAAAGTGGACAACATAGTGATCTACTTTAGACTTCTGTGGATTATATGGCATATTAATCCATTTTATTGCTATAATTAAACACCTGAAGCTAGGTAACATTTTAAAGAAAAGAGGTTGATTTATCTCACAGTTCTGGAAGCTGAAGGGCATAATGCTGGCATTGGTTCAGCTCTCTAACTTTATGACTTCATGGAGGACAGTGTCACACATGAGAATGTGTGCAGGAGCAAGAAACTACACTGCCTGACAGGAAGCCAAAGAATGATTCAGGGGCCAGTTTCAGGCTTTTACAAGAACTCATTGCCACAAGAACTCCTGGTCCCATGAGAACTACTTTAATCCTTTCCTAGGGCACTACCTGCCAATGACCTAAAGACCTCCCACCAGGGCCTCCTACTTAAAACTCCCAACAGCACCTTGAGGACCAAGCCTTGAATACATGAAACTTTGGGAGACAAATCACATCCAAACCATAGCATATGGGTTTTGCTTTGAATATTTTTTAAATGGCAAGGATCAAGCTCATCTGGAGATTGCGTTTAGTCAGCTGGGTCCATGAAAATGGGAGAAGCTGGAGTGAGAGGCTGCATAACAAAGAGCAAGTAGGCTGAAGAGTATTTTAAGCCAACAGGGAGGCTCCTTGTATTAAAATTCCAGAACATTTCCATCCCCTGTGGAGCTCCCGGACAAGGGAATAAATCTGTATTTCAGATTGTTACTCATGGAAAAATGCAGTTTTAATTAAGATCATTTGTATGTTATTAATAAAAATGTGTAATATTTATGAGCTTGATCCTTGTCTGCTCCTTCCCTCTCATTCTACTTAATTAGCTGTGTGTGTAGGAGGTGCTGAATTGCAAGAGCCCCTTTTATTTTATAGTAATATTCCCAGTACAGTTTGGGATGTGTTTGGAATGTAACAAAGAGAAAATTAAACTGTTCCTTTGGCTCTAATACAAAGGAACTCTACGGGCTCACACCTTCGCTGAAATTGCTCCACGTTTGGATTACATTCTATCCCTATTGATTAAGATGAGAAAGAACCTGCCCTGAGTAGAATATTTTCAGCATTACAAAAAAAGAAAATCAAATTCATCATTGAGTAATACAGAAGTGTACATGCACACTCTTTATAAAAATCACCATATACTACAAAATCACCAAATACTTATACGCAAATATTTGTATGTATACCGCACACATTCTTCAGGAGAAGAGAAGAAAATCCAATTATTGATATTTGTAAAAGTGATTAACAATAAAATCTTCAAATCCCTCCCTACCAAGTACCTACCTGAAGCACAAATTCACTGCAAAAGAAGATCACAGAAAAGTAATCTTAACAAGAGCTAACACTTGGCAGTGTGCCAGGCTTTCTCTTACAAAAATTTTAAATTTTTTTTAAAGAGAGAGAGAATCAATTTTATGTAGTTTTTGATGTGACCTTCATTGCTCCAACATTTCATTATGTGTGTGGTGCTGGGGTACGACCCCACGTCGCTTCACATGCAAGGCAAGCATGGTAACCACTGAGCCACCACTCCAGCTCCCATTTTAAACTCTTGATTCTTCTATTATCACCAGCCTATTTAACAGATGGGGAAACTGAGACTCAAGAAGGCTAAATAACTTGTCCATATTGTACAGTTAATTAAGAATAAAGGTAGGCTTGGAAATCAAACTGTTTAAGTTCAAATTTATCAGCTAGCATTCTTTAGTTGTGCTCCATTTTATCAGTTATGGATAGATATGCACAAGTTCTGACACCCAGAGAAGTAGTTTAATATTAGAACCACTGTAGATGTGTAGGGTCTAGATGTCCACCATAGATTAGTCTACCATGTTTATTCCTCTAATCAGAGATTGTTTTCCTCTTACTAATAAAAATGCAACTACATTAGGCAAATCCAAAAAAATTTCAAAGATGTCAAGTAGTTGCTTTGAGGATATTTATGAAGTCACACTTTGGAAAATCAAAGGTCTATGCATTTTCACATGTTATTAAACATTAAAAGAAGGATAGAGTGAGGCTGGGCACATATTAGATATGTTATTATTTTATTTTACTGATCTAAAAAATTTTAAACAACACAGCTAACACCTGAAAAATTTAGTCCTCTCCTTAATCCTGTTTTTCTACCTCCCCCTCAAATGTCATGTGTTTTCAAGCCATGGCTGGGCTTGATGCTGTGCTGACCTAGTTCTTCTCAATTTTTCTAACTTAGCTCATTTTTCTCCACTCATAAGACCCACTTAGTAAGGAGACCCCTTTGCCTATCCACTTCCCTCCCCTGGCTTTTCAGTCTCTGATTACAGTTCCACCATCCTCTTAAGTCATCAGCATCTGTCACCACTCCATAAGTCATTAAGTCTTCCTGGATACAGCTATGCCAGTGTGACATCCTGTCTTTAATACAATTCCCCACATTGCCACATACTCTATTCCCATTGGATTATACAATAGAAATCATAACACAAAATTTAAAGTTTAAATTTTCTCATGTCAAACAAGATCTAAACAATGCTCTTCAATGGGAATTTCATCTGAATATCATGCCCAAATCCATATGACAAGCAGTGGATACAGATCTTGCACAAATTTGATAAGAAGATGAAATACAGGACATTACCAACATAGAAATGACAACACGGAAAGTGTAAGACTTCTGGCAATGTTTGGGGGATAAACAATGATTTTAGTCTGTCAACAAATATATTTGTTGCATAGGAGCTAAACATCGTAGTTAAACATAGAGGTAGGGAGCAAAGGAATTTTGACACTAAGTAAATGTCTTTAAACTGTTTATGTTCTGATCAGGAGATGACACACATGTAAAAGTGATGGGATATGAAAAATGGCATCCAAATTGAGCGCAGAATGCTAAAAATAAAGCGTTGCTTAGAAGGACATGAGAATAACCAGGTTTCCAGGAAAGGATCTTAAAACCAGTGTTGAAGATGGTAACAGAAGACAAGGAGCAGTGAAGATGGGGGCCTTCTACAGGCCTTCTACAGCTGTGTAGAAATCTGACCCATTAAGAACTCAAGTTTTGATAGTTGGCTGTTAGGTAAGGCAGGAGGTTAGTTCAAGGAAGCCAATAGGTTGTTTTTTTTTTTTTAAATTCATTTGTTTCTAATTTAGCTAGAAAAGGAGAGATTATTTGTGGTGAGTCAAAAATTCTTATTTGGAACATTTGATTTTGTAAAAATAGTGTTCAGATTCAAATCTGGAATGGAGGACTCTGAAGAACAAACTTCTCTACATAACTTAGTCCACAGTAATCATCAATGTGAACAAAGCTATCTCTCTGGGCAGAAAAAGGATTTTCTTGACACTATTTACAGTTGCAGAGACGAGGGACATGGTCAAAGGCCATGGTACGTTAAACTATTGCTACAATACGGTGGTAGGACTGGGCTGAGAGGAAGATTGAAAGATAGAGGTGACAAGAAGAGATCTTTTGTTGAGGGGGTTACCAGTAAAGTCCAGTGAGAATTTATATCCAGGTCCTTTCTCCTTTCTGCAGAGTAATTTTCTTCTGTTATTTACAAATTTTCAGTAACATTTGTTAACTACATAGTCTGGTCTTAGAACTGCTTGGAAAATTAACTGTGCTCACAGTGAGACAGTTAACATGAACAATGTGAACAGCTCTAGCAGTTTGAAACTACCAGAATCTATGCATAAGGAACCCTAGAGCATCAAACCAGACAGAGAGGGGGAAACTAAGCCCATTAAAGACTGAATTTCTTGCTGATCAGAGGATGAGAAGCTGGTGAGTTGTCATTAGGCATTAAATAAAGGTAATTTTTGGAGCCTGGAGAACTTGGATCATTTCAGTGTTGATCACATATGAGACCATCAAAGTCCAGATTTAGGGCTTTATAAATTAAAAACCTGGGGATGCAGCACTCACTAGAAATCCAAGGGATAAGCACCAGCTATCTGTAACTAGCATAAATATTAGGTATACAGATGGTTAAGAGCTATTATCTTGCTGTAGTTAGTATAGATGCATTATCTACCTTTTCTGTTTTTTTAAGAATTCTAAGTTTTTTATTGACTAATCACATTACCCACTAGTACTTATCTCTTGCTCTATTATTAATTACTGTCTTCTCAGTTAAAACATAAGTGCCATGAAAGTGTGTGTTTCCCTTACTGATGTATGTCAGTTTACATTACACATGATAGATACTTAAAAGGTATTATTCACTAAATATGTAAATGAACGAGTAAGTAAATGATATTCTCCATATCTCCACCTTTTATAGAGGAGTGGACATTGAAGTGGTTAAATTTTTATTATAACAGATAATCCAAAAGCAAGGTGTAAAGGTGTAAAGAATTGCTTAACAATTACTTTGCTCATCAACCATGTAAATATTAACTGTATCTTTCTGATTTGCTCTCAATTAAAGTGTATGATCAGATAGAGTATGGGGCCCCAGGATCACAAAAATAGTTACTCGATGAGTTGAGATAATTTACGATTTCTGGTGGGATTTTGCTTTTTTTTTTTTTCAATTATGCTTTGCTTCTAATGATCTAAGACCTTGATAAAATGGAAAATACCCAAAGAAATTCATGCTACACTGAGTAGGAATGAGGAACCAAAGTTAAAACCTATTCAGGCCACCTGGTCCAATGAATTTACATCACCACCATCACCTCCATCAATAATTAATAGCAATTAAGATGTTACTAATCAAAACACAATAGCATGAATTTAAGAGAGCAAAGAACAACTTTTTCCCCAACTAAAAAAACAATGAATCCTGTACCCATAGAAACCCAGTATTCTCCTGTGTCAGCCTATTTTTAATGGCCTAATAGATTTCAAAAGCCTACCTAAAACTCTTAAGCTTCTAACAGAAAATTCTCTTGGGGTCCTGGAAACAATTTAATTTTATCAAAAATACTGGTGAAGTTTGCTTACCAACACACTACTTTTCATGGTGCAAACTGTGCTCAGTTTTACCCACATAGTTTTTAAGAGAGGAATGGGGCAGAGTCAGCATTGGAAAAAACCTAAAGGGAGACATGAAAGTTGGACAGGGTAATTTTTTCAATTACATATAGCACACTGTGAAATAAGACTTCCAAAATCAGCACTGAAAGCATCATAGAATACTGGGGCAATAGCAAACTCTGAAATATTGACTAAGCAGGCAGAGGAACCAGCTTAACAGCTAGAGAGACTTTAGTTGCTTGTGTCCACATTTTCATGCTTTGAGCCCAAAGGTTACACTCTTAGCTTCACCAGAGACCTTTTGCCCTTTTCATACCTAAAATAGCTTTTCACATTAAGAAAGATTTCTTCTAGCCCCAGAGTTTATGGTATAGCTACTCTAGAAAGCAGTGTGGAGATTCCTCAAAAAATTAGGGATGGATGTACCGTACAACCTAGCTATCCCTCTTCTGGGTATTTTCCCAGAGGAGTTAGAATCAGCACACTATAATGACACAGCAAAATCAATGTTCATAGCAGTTCAATTTACAATAGCTAAATTATGGAATCAACTCAGATACGCTTCACTCGATGAATGGATCCAAAAGCTGTGGTATGTGTATACACAATGGAGGTCTACTCAGCTATTAGAAACAATGATATGGCAGCCTTTGAAGATAAATGGATGGCAATGGAAAAAATCATGTTGAGTGAAGTTACGCAAACCCACAGGTTCAAAGCTCAAATTTTTTTCACTCATTTGTGGAGGCTGGAGCTAAACCCAGGCTTGAGTGAAATGTAGTCAAACTCATGTGTTGGACCCACCAAGGGAATAGCAACACAAAATCTAGGGGAACCATAGACATGTCGAGAAGGAGCTGGGAGGAAGAGGCAGGGTGATGGGAGAGGGAAGGAAGACAGGAAGGGATCTAGGAAGGCAATTAACAATATAGCATACTCTTTACTTCCCCCCACCAAGAACTCAAATATTATGTATACAATCATTTATTTCTGTAAAATTAACAATTTTATACATATATATAGCCAATTATATTTGTTAAGTGCATAATATAGAAGAATCAAGAGACTAGGGTATGGGCAATGTGGGGATAACTATGGTCTAGGATCAAATACATATCATATTGTTACTTTATACACATTTTATGAATGTAAAACTACTCAACTCTTAGGGAAAAAAAAAAAGATTTCTTCTAGCCCCAGAGTTTGTAAAGAATAATTTGTGTAGCTAAAAACAGCAAAACTCAAAACTCATTATAAGAAATCAACATATTTCCAAATATAGTTTGTATTGTCATTCAAAAACAATTTCCATCCATGCATGGTGGCACACACCTGTAATCCCAGCTACTTAAAAGGCTAAGAAAGGAGGATTCTCAAGTTCGAGACCAGCCTCAGTCATTTAGCAAAGCCCTAAGCAATATAACGAGATCCTGTCTCAAAATAAAAAATAAAATGGCTAGAGATGTGGCTCAGTGGTAAATCACCCCTGGGTTCAATTCCCATGAATTGTTTGCCTAACTCTCCTACAGGATACACACAGCCAATGTACATTTAGGGATTGACTTTAAGAGCAGGACTAATGCGTTCACGCCCACACTGAGCACTTTCCCGTTGTACCTAGCGCCCACTTTCTGTCCATTGCCTTATCCTGCCCTCTTCTTAGCTATGGATCTTGGCTTCTCTTTTCCATTTCCACCTTACTCTTTGAGCTCTAGCACGTGTTCTCATTGTGTCTCCTATCGAGAGTGATTCTGGTTCTGATCTTAATCTCAGCTCTGTTCCCACGATGTTTTCTTAACATTTGATCAACAAAAATGTATCTTGGTTTTTCACAAGTCCTGTATCATTAGACACTTTTAAAACATCTTTTTTGAAACTTAAAAGGGGAATGATAAAAATTGGGGGGATTGCTAAATCATATATTTTAAATTTTATTAAGAACAGCTATACTGTTTTCCACAATGGTTGCACCAACATCCATTCCCACCACCAGTGTGCTAGGGCTCCTTACCCCGCACACCCTTTGATATTGGTTGCCTTTTTGAAGACGGCCAATCTAGTAGGAATGAGAAAATATTTCATTGTGGTTTTTGTTTGCATTTCCCTGATAATTAATGAGAGTGATCACCTATTTATATTCCTCTTCAACATTTTTATTCTTCTTTGGAGATGTCTATTCAGGTTCTTTGCCCATTTTTAATTCGATTATTGGAGGGGTGTAATTTGTTATTGTGCTGTGTGAGTTCCTTCTGTTTTTTTTTCTATTAATCCTTTTCTGATATATGGTTCCCAAATATTTTCTCCCATTCCACAGGCTGCCATGCCATCTTGTTAAATGTTTTCTTTAGCAAACATACACCTTTTAGTTCCATTTTTTTATTTTTGCTTTTGTTGCTTGTGCTTTTGGTAACATACTAAAAAAAAAATTCTCAATAAGACCAAATCAAGGACCTCTTCGTCCATGTTTGTTTTTTTTTCTAGAATTTTATGGTCTCATCTTTAATACACTGTGAGCATCAAATACCATTCACAAAAGGGTCCTGTTTCATTTTTTTGCACGTGAATATCAAGTATGTGTTGGGTTTATTACTGGGTCTACATGTGCTCTTATTCCAGTACTATAATTTTTTGATTATTTTGCTTTGTAATATAATTTGAAATCATGACTTGTGATGTCTCCAAATTTGTTTTTCTTTGTCAGGATTATTTTTCCACCTCAGGGATTTTGTTGTTTTCATATAATTAGAATTTTTCTTTTATTTCTGGAAAATGCATTAAATTTTTATAAGGATCACATTGAATTTTTATGTTGCTTTTGGTAGTATGGATATTTTAATATTAATTTTTAATCTGTGAATAAACAAATATGGAATATTTTTCAATTTATTTATCTCTTCTCCAATATCTTTCATCAATGTTTTATAACTATCAATACAAAGACTTTTCACCTCCTTGGCTAAATTCATTACTAAATATTTTCCTTTTTTTTTTTTTTTTTCTTGGTACCAGGGATTGTACCCAGGGGCTCTTAATCCCTGAGTCTTATCCCTATCCATTTTTATTTTTTATTTTGTTACAGAGCCTCGCTAAGTTGCTGAGGCAGGCTTTAAACTTGCAATCCTCCTGCCTTAGCCTCCTGAGCCCCTGTGATTTCAAGCATGAATTACCACACCTGGCATATTTTACTCTTTTTGATGCAATTGTAAATGCAAGTGTTTATTTCTTTTTTGGATAAATCATTTTTTGTGTAAAGATGACTAATTTTTGTCCGCTGATTTTGTATCCTGCAACTTTAATGAATATATTACATCTAATAAGAGTTTTTTAGTGGAGTCTTTAGGGTTTCCTATATATAAGATAGAGCCCTCTGCAAACAGGATGACTTTTGTTCTTGCTTTCTGTTGAACACTTTCTACTTCTTTTTCTTATCTAGTTTCTCTCACTAGTACTTCCAGTACATGATAAATATAAGTGGTGAGAATGAGCTTCCTTGTCTTGTACCTACCATATGTTGGAGGAAAGTTTTTCAGTTTTTCCCCTTTGATTATGATTTAAACCATAGGCTTTTCAAAAATGCCCTTTATTATGGTGAGGAAATTTCCTTCTATATCTAGAGGACTGCCATGTAAAGACATCTATCTACCCATTTTCATCACAGTATTCTCCACAACAGCCAAGACATGTGAACAACCCATGGTTCCGCCAGTGGACGAGTGGATACGGAAGTTGCAAGTGAGAATGCAAAGTATTCAACCTTAAAAAAGGCAATCCGCCCATTTCCAATAACATGGATGAGCTCAGAGGATGTTATGCTAAGTGAAATAAGAGACACAGAATGAAAATAATTGCATGATCCCACTTACATAGGGAAATCTAGAAAAACAACAATGCAGAAACAGTAGGGAGGAAATTGTAGGGGCAGAGATGGGGAGCACACTTATGTAAGATAAATAAGTGAAGAGATCGATGTACAGTAATGAGGACTTCAGTTAATAATATTATATTACAAACTGGAAACTTGCCAAGAGAGTAAAGTTATAGCTTTACCACAAAAAAGGTAACTGTGGAAGATGGTAGATATATGTTAGTTTGCTTGATTTTATTAATAATACATTCATATGTATGATGCATATTTTAAATACATACAATAAAACATTTTTGGTTACTGGAGAAAATAGAACCACAAAATTCAATGCAGACAATGAAACTTGGCAAATATAACAGTTCCTGAAGGCTCACATGGCTATGCTAGTACTGCACATTGTTTTTTCATTGTATGATAAGAATGGCTATTGTGCTTCCTGAAACCATTGTACTTTGAAGACAATATTGATTGATCAAAACACCATGAATTCTTTGCTCATTGAAGAGAAAGTTGTAGCTTATATTTGCTTTTAAACATTTCTACCAGTTGTGGGTAAAATTTAACAATATTTCTGAATGTGAGATTTTTAAGTCATTAAATGTCTCTGATATAGCAAAAAAAAAGATCTATCCATAAAAACTGTTACCTTAGTGATTTTTTGGTGAGGGGTTAAAATTTCATTTTCATTCAGGTATTGATTATTTACTGATATGAGGCCCTGGGATGTGCACTGAAGTCTCACCAAGGGCCAAGAAACATTGTGACTTTAATGGTTCTATAACCTAATAGAGGAGACAAATGATAAACAGCCAAAGGAAATACCATGTGACATGGTCAGATGTTAAGTCAGCACACAGGTGGGACACCACATAAATGGACCCAGTCATCCTGGGTTCTAATTTCTATACATTCAAGGCAGAAAATTAGGACAAATTAATCAGTCCTCACAACAGACACAGAAGTGCCTTAATGTTGGAGAAAGTTTCCTTTGACTTTAAGGAGACAGAGGGAAACTTACTTAGATCAGTAGTGTCAGAAATTAAGAGCAGTGAGATCATAAAGACCTGGCCAATGAGTGAAACCATGGCTGGTAGTAGCATCAAGGTGAGGAACAGAGATAGTAGCAGCCAAAGTCAAGCAGATTAAAGAGGATAATGTGATTGGAATCCCCAATGTTGTACACTTATTGAAATGAAAAGGGAAGAAAAAATGCTGAGACCATTTGCTCCGCAGAGGGTGAGGCACAAAAGTCCACAGAGCTAGGAAATAGAAAAAACAAGGATTCTGAAAATGGGGACTTGGACTAGTTATCTTTAGTTATATAACAAAAGACCGCAAATTTAAGGACTTAAAACACCACCCATTTCTTATCTCTGCAGAGCAGAAATCCAAGCAGGTTTCAATGGGTTCTCTGTTTGGGATCTCATAAAACTGAAATCAAGGTGTGGCTCAGCCTAGCTTGCCACTGAAAGCTCTGGAAAAGCATCCATTTCCAAACTCAGACTATTAGCCAAATTCATTTCCTTACACTTGAAGAACTGAAGACCCTGGTCCTCTGCTAGCTGTCAGCTGGGATCTGTTCACAGCTCCAGAAGGCCACCCACATTCTTCAGCATTAAAAATGGAATGGCAAATGCACCACATGCTGCAAGTCTGTCTGTCTGCAATGGTTTCCATATGGCCTAAGTATGTCCTGCCAGAGGTTTGTGCATTAAAAGCTTAGTCTTTGGGGTGGCAGTATTGGGAGGTAGGAGGATAATTAGGAAGTGGGGGCTCTTAAATATCCTGCCTCACACATGTGCTCCTACCACGTTATGATGTGGCCAAAAAAGCGTTCACCAAAGCTGAGCCAATGACAGTGCCATGTCATGGAATCCCCAAATCTGTGAGCTAAGTAAACCTCTTTTCTTTATAAAGTTAGCCTGCTTCAGGCATTTCATTATGGTAATTCAAAACAAATACACTACCCTTATTCCTATTTCAGCCCCTTTTGCCACCAGCCAGAGGAAGTGTTGTGTTATTAAGGGTTCACGTGATTATAATGGAGCCACAGGACGGTGCAAGATGATCTCTTTATCTTAAGGTCAACTAAGAAGGAAAATATAATTCCTTTTCTCAATGTTCATCATTTCTGCTGGAGCATATTTCTGTTAACAAAAGGCAGATTAACACAAGAAAAAAAAACAGTTTTAATAACACATGCCATGTTTCACACAGGAAAGAAGCAACTCTCCCTAGAAAGTAATGTTCTTTCAAATAGGTGGCCTGAGACTCTCTTAAGTAATTTAACGAACAGCAATAAATCACAGAGTGACAAGACAAAGGAGCCAGAAGTTTCAGACTGTAAAGGCAGGTAGCTCTGGGAAGGTGGTAGCATCTGCTTCCGGTTTCCTCTGGCTCCTCTGGCACCCTGTCTGGGCTGAGAGGCCTCTGTCCTGCATGAGGGAGGGCTTCTCTGGTTTTAGGCAGGAAGTGGGGGAAGGTGGAGAGACCTTTCATCTGTTTGAATCTCTATTCTATCATCAAGCAATCAGAGGGAAGGGCA
The DNA here is from genome assembly GCA_004027875.1 of Aplodontia rufa. Classification (NCBI taxonomy): domain Eukaryota; kingdom Metazoa; phylum Chordata; class Mammalia; order Rodentia; family Aplodontiidae; genus Aplodontia; species Aplodontia rufa. The sequence continues at coordinate 49,547 of PVKS010005322.1, read as the reverse complement.
GGGAGACCGGCTTTTTAATTATCTTTAGCTCTATAATCCTCAATATTTTAGAGAGAACTATTTTCATAACAACATAATCAGAGATATTTCATCACACTCACCAGTGCTGGAGATTAGAACAAAGCATTTGGGGGAGGTCAATTTGGAAATTCTACCTGTAGAGATCCTGTATACCACAGGACTTTAACCAAATTCATTCTTGAGTTATATCCATTAATATATACAATATAAAAAAAATGTTTAGACTTAGTTTTTCCTTTTTCTCAAGGATGGTGTATCTTAAGAAATCAGGGGCCATGAATAATCACAAATTTTGGAACTAGAAGGGTTTTCAAAAAGACATTGTCCTCATTTTATACTTCAGCACCTAAACACAGGGAGTTTATTTTTTATTTTTTTTTTTAAAGAGGGAGGGACAGTGAGAGAGACAGAGAAAGAGAGAAACAACTTTATTGAGTTTTTCACAAGGCCTAAGTTGCTCCAACACTCAGTTGCGTACGTGGTGCTGGGGTTTGAACCTGGGTCCTCGTGCTTGCCAGGCAAGCGCCGAAACCTCTCAGCCACCGCTCCAGCCCAAGGGAGTTTATTTTTTTAATCTGGTTTTTAGTTGTATATGTGGTGCTGGGATCGAACCTGAGTCCTCTCATATGCTAGGTAAAAGCTGTAACTGCTGAGCCACCTCTCCAGCCCAGGGAGTTTAAATGAGATTTGCTCAAAACTCCATGGCTCCTGGTGGCATAAAAAGAGCAGAACTCTGCTGTTGCCCTTAACAGCAACAACACATTTCAATGAGGGCTTATTTTCTAAGGTTTTCCCCATTACTGCTGAAATCCTTACAGGCATCTCTAATGACTTACCTGCCAGGCTGCTCCACTAGGCACAAAGCAGCATCTCTTGCAGCCAGACAAAAAATTCAGACCTTTCTGCTTTTTCAATCTTTCATACTGATAGTCATTAAAACTCAGTTGGAAACCAAATACGCATTTCCATTTAGGTAAAATACATGCAGTCTTTGCAAATAGACAGCCTGAGCTTCAGTCAACCTTGCTTTGAACAAAAGCCTTAACCTCTTCTCATCTGCAAAGCGGGTATAATATTAGTACCATCTCACAGGGCTACTCTTTTTTATTTATTTATTTTTATTTTGGCCTGGTCCTTATTGCATGCTGTCATATCCTCTGATCATAAAAACAAAGAAAAACAAGAAAATGTTATTATCTCAAGAAAGAATAAGAGAAATACAAATTAAAACTACCCTGAGCTTACCTATCAGACCAACAAAAACACAGTAAGAGAAATAGTAATAAATACCCCGAAGTCTAAACAGTCAGTTACTAAGGTGATAGGGAAACGATCTCATACTGTACTGGAGGGAATGCAGAATCGTCACCCTCATGGAAGGGCATCTGGCAATATCTACCAAACTGACAGCCACAAAAATGAACCAAATCTACTTCTGGAAGTCTTTCTTACAGTTGCTCTTACATAGATATCCCAAGATTCACAAGATACATGTACATGCATATATATACATAGGTACCCACTGGAAAGTTGCTTGTTACAGGTAAAACAAATAGAAACACAAGCATTCAAAAATAGAGTCCTGATCAAATGAACTATGAAACCCAAATAACAGAATGCACTGCATAAAGATAGAACAAAGAAGCTTTCTATGTATTAACACAAAAAATTCTCCAAGATACATTTTTTAGTGACAAAAAGATATGGTGCGAAATAAGGTGTATGGTACGCTAGCTTCTCTGGGAAAAAAAACAGAAGGGGAAATAAAAATACATACCTATGCTTGTACATGCATTAAGAAGTACTGGAAAAATAGAAGGAACTAATGACAATGACTATTAATGGTAGAAAAAACAGTAGATGGAGAGAGGGATGGGACTAAAGTACTCAATCTAGATTTTTTTAAGTTTCATTTTTATTTGACATCAAAGAATAAACCCATCAAAAATAAATGAGTAAAAGCCAAAAGTAGGGGCTAGACCAGTGGCTCAGCTGTTATAGTGCTTGCCTGGCATGCACAAAGACATAGGTTCGAACCCCAGCATCACGTACACAACGAAGTGTCAGAGCAACAAAAGCCACATGAAAAACTAAATAAAATTGATTTTTTTTAAAAAGTGAAAGTAAAAAATTAATAGTTCTTCATCTATACCATCCACTTAAAAGATTAGTACCACTTACTTCTATAAAATAAATGTCATTTGAGAAGACAGAAAACGTGTGGGAAAGAACCCTGATGTGCTTGATCCAGCGCAGGAATGAGAGTGGCCGGCCACGTGACTATGAGGACCACTCTTCCAGCAAGCAGAAAGGAACCAAGGGCACAAGCTGTGTTCTGGGGATCAAAGTCTCCCAGGGACTAATTGATATTCCCCTCTCGTGCCTGTGTAGACCCCAGCAACCCGCTGGCTGCGAGGCCAGCGTCTGAGGGGAGAAAAGATGTGATGTTTACCTTTGTCACCAAGGGTGAGGTTTCATTCTTCCATGTTTTACACTCACATCATTTTGCTCTTACATTTGCATCGTTTACATTTGTTAGGAGGTCTGTTCTGCTTTTTATGTTAATTGGAATCGGCTGCTTTGGGCTCTGACACAGACATTCAGCGCTAACAGTCAATTGCTCTTTCCTCAGCCATCTGGCAAAAGAGTTGAAACCAGCAATTTTCTGAGTCAGAATTAGACATCTGAAAAGGAGTGTGCGCGTAGCAAACCCCTCAGAAGTGCAGAATGAGATAGCAGCAGGGCAGGTAGTGGGATGCTATGAACCCGACTTGAGTGATGGGGAACCCTGCAGCACTTTGCCCACCTGACCTCAGTAGGCTTCGGGGTGCAGCCGCAGCACTGGGGATTAGAATGCCTCTCTCTGGTACCTTCCATCCTTAATGTCCAGAGAGGCTCAAGCCCTGCCCCCTCCTCTGCTTCCTAAATATGTGCATTCATTTAGAAAGTCCCACCTTCATGTACCTGCGGACCTCTTAATTTCAGCAAGGGCTCACAGAGCACATTGGCTTCCATAGTAGGTCTTTCAAGTTCCCTGACTCTTGTCTTGTCTCCCTCCCCTTCATGTGTTCCTTACTGTAAATGCCCATTAATGTCTGCGTTCCCTGGATTCTGTCCTGAGGTCATCTTCCTCCATACCTTTAGTCTCCTGTTCACAGATTTGGGGCATTTACAGGCCCAAGGACTCTTGCAAATGGCACTGGTTTTGTTCATAAGAGTGGGGACTCATAATAGACTCTTTCCAACACTGGCTACTATTTTTTTTTAAATGGGCCTACTTTGGGTTTTATGGAGAAAGCTCCAAATTCTCTTCACACCAAGGTAGCAGTGACCCTATACCTGGTTGCCATTGCCTGCCTACCAACTGACGTTTTTTATAAGATTTTTTCTACCAAATGGTGAAGGAACCTCAAGACCTGGGCAGGACACACTGCACTAATAGCAATGGCTCGGAAGTTACACAAGTAAATCCTAAGCATGAGTAATGCACAAAGCATGTCTCTTCCAGATCAAAGGTCATTATGTCATGCCTCAATTATCCACACATTTTTGACATCTGTTAGGTCCTATTCCTTTATGGCCCCATTTGGCCCCATGTATCCTTTACCAAGAAACTGCAAATAAATATATGAGTTCTTGTCAGGTTAAACTGAGCTACAACTGTGTTCAGGTATACTGACCCATGCCTCTCTCCCAAACAGAAACATCCCCAGCTCCAAGCATCTTCCAACTCTGGAACCCTCTGGCTTGGCCTTAACTCTGGTCCTCATATCCACATCACCAGGAGGGAAGATTCACGTGGCCAAGATGGAACATATGAACACAGTATCACACAAGGTTCCTGGAGTGTGGTCTTTCCAACTGTACGCATTTTTCCCTAAGAGAGCTCTACTCTTCTTTTTCCTGTTTCTCATCCTATTTTTTAATTCATTCAACAAACTATACCATTTCAGCAATATCATTCAAACTGTGAGACTTTCTGTTCTATAACTTTTGTAAAAATTTGCCTGGAAGGGTACTTACAGGCTACCACCATCTTGGGGCTCAGCAAATGACACCCCTAAGTATGGTGCTTTGACATACTGAACTAAAGAAGCAACCTCAAGGTCTCTCTGACTTTCCTCATCCTCCTTTCTTTCAAATCTTTTTCTCTCTCAGAGTGCACGAAGGAGCTTTCTTGAAAGTTTCCTATCTACCTAAAGACCAGATCACTGAAGAGGAATAGAGTCCTCAACCTTCTTTCTGGAATTTCATTAACTAAGAAAGATCAAATTCAAATCACAGGGAAAGAGACTGAAAATCCTCAACACAGAAAGCCCAGAAGAGCTTTGTCCCTGTCTATTATGTGTTCGGGCCTGTGTTGGTTAGCTGTCTGTAACTGTGACAAATACCTCTAATAAATCAATTAATGAAGAGAAAAGATTTTTTGGTTCAGCATTTCGGAGTTTTCCGTCCTATGGTTTTGAGCCTGTAGCAGTTTATCATGTTGGGAGCACACGGCAAGGCAAAACTGTTCACTTCAGGGCCAGGACATGAGAGAGAAAAAGAGAGAGGGCTTTCCTGATCCCTTTGAGGACACAGCCCCAAAGACCAGACGGCCTCCCACTTGGCCCACCTCTTAAAGTTTCTACCACCTCCCAACCGCACCAAGATGGGACCACACTTTGATACCAGGCCTTTGGGGGAGACCCTAGATCCAAACTATATCAGGGCCCACTCATTTTCCCTAGAAAATCATTTGCTCTTTCCCTCTAAAAGTGTCTGCATGCATACACACACACACACACACACACACACACAAACACACAAAATGGACACTTTCCTCTCCCCTCTAAAGAATATTTAAGCCTCAACCATTGGCCCTTCTTTGAGTTTCATATTTGAATAGCTCCCATTCACACCTGCATTTAATAAATGTGGTATGCCTTTTATCCTGCTGATCTGTCTATTGTCAACTTGTTTTAGCAGTCTTGAAGACTAAAACCTTCAGAAGTGGAGGAGAAATTCTTTTTACCCCTACAGTTGCATCAAAGTAACTTCCCCCAAGATGACATTTCACTGGCTGGTGTCTGTCTATTTGTCTGCTTGGCTGCCTCTTTCTCCCTTTCTCCCTCGCTCTCTCTCTCTCTCACTCTCTCTCACTTTCTCTCCCCTATGATCACTTTGCCCTATAGATACTCTTCTTTTTCCAAGTTTTCAGATTTCCTTTTAGTAATTTTATAGTGTAGAAAGTAATTACACTTTCAAAGGGGTAGAATGACCCATTGTATTCTATTAGAGCCCAACTACTAAGTTCTATGAAGCAGTATCACAACTGGCTCCCTATGGAGTAATACAGTGGATAGGATCAAGGTCCACTTGACATATATTGGCTTCTTACCTTCTTTTTGAGACCACTCACTCACTCTCTGTCCCCTGCTCCTGACCTTAGTCAGGTGTTTCTGACTTATCTGCAGAATCCAGACTACTGTGAGGCACATAACTGACTCCACTCTGGGTTCTTTGGTGCTTTTTGCAATTCTGATTGAAAATGGCTGGGGAGGGGGAGATGTGGGAGATAGTCTCCTAAAAGTTACTCACAGTCTCTGACTGGGAAGACAGCCTGCAATGTGTGTGTCTCTAGACATCGCTTTTAAACCTGCTATGTAAATTGTCTTCCTTTGGTTGACATATTGTTTCATAAACTAAGCTCAATGTAATTACTTAAATGTAAGCGTCTTCAGAACACAGACAATTGTGCTTCCCCAAGGTTCCAGATCCAGGTCAACTTGATTGAATTTGGAAGGTTTGTGTTCTCATTGTCATTGCATAGGTCATGGTACAAAGTCTCATTTCTCTGACATTTTCCATTTTCATTCTCAAAATATAACCATAATTTTAGAGGATGCCAAATGGCAGTTCATATCATGTCAACATGAAACAACTAAGAAACCTCACATTAAAAAAAATTTCCAGATTTCTTGTTTACGTTGAAAAATGAGAGCTCCGAGTCTGCAGTTTCCCTGGTAATAACAGACTTCCCTCCTTAGACAGGCCATGCCATCTCAACTCTGATCACTGGTAAGCAATTCACTCATTTCCATTTCCTGGCTATCCTGAATTTACTGCTGGTTTCTGCATTACTGGCCATTGTCCCAAGTTTTACCCACATGCTATCCACCCATGGCCTAATTTCCAGGCTTCAGGACCCAGCTCCCCTGCCCAGCTTCCTGCTCTATAAGTCTGGTCCCTGATAATCAACTTCACCATGTCTTTCCATTCCCTTTCTTGTCCATGTAAACCTCCTCCTCACACTTGCATCTGCCTGTTCTTTTAGCCCTTGTTTGACCTTGACCATTCTTGTAGTCCTTCTTCCCTTAAACCAAATAGCATGACCTGCCATCCAGGCTGGATGCCTGGGGTATCTCTTTTGGTGTTCTGATGTTCACTTTCCACTTTTCAACATAGAAGTCATCATGCTGACCAGGAAAAAATTGTCAGAACCCCAAAAATGTCTTTAAAAATTAGTCAAGTGTTTCAGTAGCCTAACACTATATCCCTCAAGCCAAACACCTCCTGAGCATCAACAAAGCCCTGAGCAGAGAAAGAGATGAAAAGGCTTGACCTTCACGAGTAAGATCTAGCCTTTCCTTCCCAGTCCATAGCTGGTTCAGATTATTTTTATCATTTTTCAAAGCATCACCGTTTATTTCCTCTGCTTCAGTGAGCTGTGCAGATGCAAGGTCTAGAAGGAATATTTAGTGGTTGCCATGGTTACCATTAGTCATATGAAGTTATAGCTTGTGTGCTGATTCCTCTCTTTGCAGCTGTAAAAAGAAAGCACCCTCCAAAAAGCAGGCTTGCTGGGGCTCTGAAGACTAATTCTGTAATGCTTCCAACTCCTTTGGTAATTTATCTTGATCTGCGAGTTTAATTCATACTTTAAAACTTTGGGCAAAGAAGGTTTCACAAAATGTAAAAGTCAGAAAGGAACGTAGAGATAACTTAGCCTTGGTCTCTTATCTTAAAAATAAGGAAACTGAGTCCTAGAAAGTAGAAAGGACTTAGAGCTACCTAATAAATCAACTAAGTCATCAAAAGAGGCATAATTAGTGACAATCAAGGTCAGGGCTCCATTTGTCTCTCCTCCATCTCCTGGCCTAAATAATCAGAAGACTAAGTCATGTAAAGCTCTAGAACTGACCGGGACTATCCCAATTCTATGAAAGGCAGGGAAATCTGATCTCACAGAGAAGGGCTGGACTCCTGGAAAATGGTCATAAATGGTCTCCAAAACTGTATCAGAATTAGGATTGGTTAAATCCAGATGGTATAAACACTCAACACTGGAAAATGAGGCTGTCTTTTGGTGCTGACCAGTTTTTTTTTTTAAAGTGGTCCCCCACACCTGCTGTACCTCCTTCTGGAATCCTGACTTCCTACTCTTTCACAATTTCTCAGTAGAACCTCACACTGCCATTAATCCCAGGACTATGGCTCTTTTTCTATTGCTTTATAATTGATTTGGTATAGAAATAAAATTGTACATAGAATATTTTAAGCAAGAGTTTCTCTGAGGTCTTTGCACTTTCTGTGAACACCTTTTTGAGTGGCTACTCAGTTTTCTCAAAGCTATCTCCAACAGGTACCTCCCCACAGCTATTTGGAGCTTGATTTGCAGTAGATACATTTCCAAGTAGGCATTCTGCTTCATGGACTCAATATTTAACCAGGTTTTTGTTTTTTTTTTTTGTCTGCTTTGCCTCAACATTAGATGACCTACACAAACATTTCCTCGAAGACCTTGTTTCTAATTACCATCTCTCCCTAAAAGGAATTAGGTCTCCTCAGAGGGAGGAGGGAGGCGGCAAAGAAATTTTAAAATAAAGGTTTGGAATATCTTGCTATAAAAAAAAGTAAAGAAGTACTCAAAAACTGATGAGAATACATCAAAAGGACTCAGGTCGTACTTTAAGTGCCACATCTGGGACTTTATCTTTAAAATGAATTAACTGGCAGTGTTGTATTCTGATTAATTTAATAAAAATAAGAATTCATTAATTCAAACAGATATGGTAGAAGAGTAAAACTATATTAGAATGCCAGCTAATAAAGATACGAAATGATAAAAATTAGTAAATCTATTTTTTAAAAAAGAAAGAAGCATTGTAATAAATAATTAATTCAGATAAGATTTGTTGGTGGATGCTAAAACTATTGAATAAAAGTTTGAAAGGAAAAGGACATTAGATTGTCTCAAAATACCTCCCTACAGATTACCAAAGAAATGGCTAATTTATGGTGGAAATACCTGGCACCCACAACCTGATACACATTGTCCAGGGTAATGCCATCAACAGTGTGTCCCTCTTGGTGATGTGCCACTGGGCACACAGCATCCCACTCATGGTTTGCCTGTCAAAAATGTATTACTTGCATTTAATCAACCTGAGACAAGCTGAGGCAAACTAAAATCAAAGAACATTTCTACCAAACGTCTAGCCTGTTATATTTCAAAAATATCAATGTTGTGCGAAATAAAGCTGAGGAACTGTTTCAAATTGTAGACTAAAAAGATAAGACAAAAATACGTAATTTGTGATCTTGAACAGGATGCTGGTTCAGGGAAAAAATAAACTGACATAAAAATATGATTTGTATAATTTTGAAATTGAAATATTATCTATATATTAAATCATAGTATTACAACAATGTTAACCTTCCTAAATTTGATGATAATGCTATAGGTCTATAACATCTGAACCTAACACTCAAATGAGGAGGGTGGGAATAGAATTTTTTTAAATCAGGCAAAATATTAAAATAGGTGAATTTAGATGGCTTTAGAGAGGCAGGTTTTTTTATTGCTCTAAAACTTGTACAGATGTGAAATGGTTTCAAATTAAAAGTTAAAAATACTTCAGTTTCAAGGGCCCGCATGTAGGTAGCAGATAGGTGCAGATCAGACCAGCAAACTGACCATTCCCAAGTAAATAATCTTTTAACTAGTTTGAAGTTCTAGTCAAAGGAAGATACGTGGCAATTTGTTGTTTAAGAAAACGTTTCTTAAGTAATATTAGTAGTGACATTTGTGAACTAGGCTTCTTGTGGAAGCCTAGTTTCCACATTGTGGTAGAGACGTTATCTAAATACGACCGTACATAGCACGCAGTCCCCCCTAAATGCTCCTCTTAAAATGTGATGTTAATATCCTCCATCATATCATGGGATGTATTTTACTTTTATTGAACCTTAGGAGGCCTTTCACCGTCTTGACCATTGTAATATTGTAGAAGATATGGCTCATGGCTTTTGAAGCTAAGTCATAAAAGGCATTAAAACTCTCACCTTTCCTCTTGGGTCCCTTGCTTTAGGGATGGTAAGAAATATCGAGGCAAGAAATGCAATAGGAGCAGAAAGATAAGAGAAGAATCACTCTGACTAGATCTTTACCAAAAGATTCTCAAGATCCCATCTCTACCCCTGGATGGAGGTGGGGCAGGTGTGCTGCTACCACAGCCTGGCCCTGCCAAGATAGAACTCTAATCCCAGACATAACTATAATCTCTGTTTTTTGTTCAAGAAAACTTAATTGCCTGCCTCGATATTGCAGTATGTTAACATGCTAGACATTACTAAACATTTTTTAAGCATCCTATGAAACCACACTTAATGAACTCAGCCTGTTGCCCTGATAGTGATACAGATGGTGCTGGACTGATTAGACACATTTTTTCTGTGTAGAAAAAGTCTGCCAATTCTGTGCCTTACCCAATGTTTCCAGCAGGCCCCCCCCCTTTACACTTCATTCACCCCTAGATGTGTAGTCTGCATGTAATAAATAACGAGTTTTTCTCTCCAGTGCATCTGCTTTCTAAACCCAGTAGTTCTGCTTTATTTGAATAGCATATTAAAGATCCACACAAACCTTCCCTGAGCATTGTTCTCATTCAGAATCATAGCACTTAGGATACATATATGCATTATACATATATGCATTGTCTATATTATACTTGCCTTTTAACCCTTGATAATTTTCTGCTGTATCATGGAGGCTGTAAGGCTTTACATCAAGGGCCTTTATGTATTGTTGAAATATCACCTCCAGCCCCAACATGTACCTAGAGCAACTTAAAACATGTAGTGTAATATTGATAAATGTTTTCTAATTCACAGATTGATCCTAAAATAGTATAATCCTATTTATGTTGGTAACTTTTCTTTAATCCTGTAAAAACAGCATTTGAAGAAAAATACAAGGTTCCTATACTCTAGTCAAAGGAGGTTGGCCTGGTGAGTGATGTACTGCAGAGGGGATGTCCCTGGTCACTTCGCTGACCCAGAGCTATCTGATTGGTTTACAGTCACTGGACAGGCTCCAGCTTCCAAAGGAATGTAGGACTGAGATCCTGTGACAACATGGTCAGCAACAGGTGAGCACTTGGGTTGGGATCAGGCAGAATAGGTTCCAGGTCCAGCTTTCCCACTTACTGGCCACAAGATGTTGGACATTTTCACTTTAAACCTTAGCTCTGGTGCCTTTAAAACAGGGGTATTAATCTACCTACCTGGTAGTGTTGTAGAAGAGTAAATGAGGAATATAAAACATGAAGCATGCATGCCTAGAAAGAGTTAGACAAGTGTTCGCTGTTAGCCTGTAGGCAACTGTACTTAACCACCCTCTGCCAGTGTCAGTTCATGGGGTGGAGGAAGTGAAAGGGGCGTCTGTCTTCATTCTCTTTGCTTTCCCTCCTGTAGGTAAGACGGATTTCTTGTACCTATTTTTTATATCCCTCTGGTATATCTGACAGGTACAACTACATGAAAATTCAGAATGGCAACTCGAATCACAGGGCTACCTAAGTTCTTGCAAATTCCTCGGGAACTTTCCCCCTGATTTCTCTCTCCCACAGTTAATCTTGCTTTACAAAGATCAATTCTATCTTTTCTTCTCCTTTTCTAAGTTGTCGTGAAGTTTGAGAGAAATACTCAAGCTTTATTCTTTTAGACTACTCTCTATACGCTTTTAAACTCAGCCAGTGTAAATTCAATGACAAGAATTACCCTTTCAAAGTGTGAAAGGATCCCATTATTAACATCTTTGGGGGCATTCAGACATGAAAGTTACTTAGCAAAAGCACTACTGCAGATCTAACAAGAGGCAGCACTTGAACTCTCTGAGGACTCAGTTAATTGTAGTATCTATTAAAAATGAAAACAAAGCCATCACAAAACTAACAGCAGCACCCCTATCTCCTAAGGGAAAAAAATAACAGACATTCAATCTTTGGACATGTATGTTGGTATATAACTTACACACCAACTTACAGAGTTGTGACTTGTGTCGTCACTGGGACAAGAAACTCCACACATTCAATCAGGTCAATATCCTTATGTGAGAGGAGAAAAAGAGAAAAAGCCAGGTGGGCCCTTGGAGGGTAAAGAGAGGAGCTTAGACCCTGAGTGAAAAATATGACCATAATTCAGTCCTTAGCTCATGGCTTTAGAATAATAGGGAGGTCAGCTGGGGAGTGACATCCATGAGAAGAGAGAACAAACATTCTTTCTTTCTTTCTTTCTTTCTTTCTTTCTTTATTTATTTCTGGAGTTGAACCCAGGGGTGCTTAACCACTGAGCAGCATCTCCAGCCCTTTCTATTTTTTATTTTGAGACAAGTTTTCGCTACGTTGCTTAGGGCCTCACTAAGTTGCAGAGGCTGCCTTTGAACTTGCAAAAGCATGAATAATTTTGTTTTTTGTGGTTTTCTTTCTTTTTTTTTTTTTTTGAGAGAGAATCAATTTTATTTATTTTTTCATCTGGCCTTTGTTTGTCTGACCAATAGTTGTGTATGTGGTGCTGGAGTTTGAACCCAGGTCCTTGTGCATGCCAGGCAAGTGCTCCACACTCTGAGTCACAGCTCCAACCCAGGATGCATAATTTTGATCACTATCAAATGGCAGGCTCATGTTCCATGGCAAGGGCTTTAATTCTGTGCAAAGTCCTCAATTCTGACATTAAATATGTTCAGATAATTACTTGGCCAATAATCCACCCCAAATCCCCACACTCCAATGATTCATTTTGAGAAGCTCCTAAACAAGCACCAACTTGGAGATCTTCTACACTGACTTGAATTGAGAAATGAAAATACTTAGAGCTGCTAACCACTGGGCAGAGCGTGGGGTGAGGTCATGTTTGGAAATAGGAGATGAACCAATACCAAAGATTAATGGGGCTTTTGGAAAAGCAAGTTTAAACAATGTGCACATGAATATGGAGTAACTATAAACCGATCAAAAAGAAGAAAAGATGTAGCTGTCTTTTACCCCTATGTTTTTGGCCACCCTGTAAAACAGCTGCATTGTGCTGTCATATTGGGTATCCCAAGCTAATTACAGTCTACAAGCGGGAGCTCCAGTCCCAACTGGAGGAGGAGGTGGAGGAGGTGGTGGTGTAAGAGGATTCAGTGGTAAAGGAAGACTATCAATTGCAGTGGTTTTTAAAAAGCCTAGAATTCTGCCCTTTCATTAAAGATTTTTTAATGGTGTCATATGTCTGACATGATCATTTTATAAGATATTACTTCATTGGAATTTTGGCAAAGCAGTGCCAGTTTTCTCCATAATCCTGGCAAGATGGAGTGTAACAAGAGTCTCCCACAGTGATAAGGAACCTAAACTCTGTGACGTAAGGGACTTAGCTTGAGAGCTAGAGTGGATAAGAAAGTTAAGAAAGCTGATCCAGGGGCTGGAGTGGTGGCTCAGTGGTTACAGTGCTTACCCAGGATGTTCGAGTAAACAGGTTCAAACCCCAGCACCCACACACACAACTAAGTGTCAGAGCAATGAAAGCCATGTGAAAAACTAAATAAAAATTTATTCTCTGTCTCTCTCTCTCTCCCTCTCTCTCTCACACACACACTCTCTCTATATATCCTTCTGTCTTTAAAAAAAAGAAAGATAGAAATTTGATCCATATTGCTACTTCTCAAATACACGTGGGGATTAACATTAGTAGTCGAAAAGTAACAGTAAATTTTCTTCTATCCAACCAAGTGAATATTTTAAGTTGCCTATAATCTCCCACCATGGGATTCACTAACACTATTCCCAATGTGAATACACAAAAAAGTTAATCTGAAAAAATTTTTTACTAATTTTTGATGTAGACAAAGTACAAGAGTTTTCTAATGGTTTACAGGGTTTATTGCCTCATAAGCAAAAAGAAATAACAAAAATCCCTAAATATTGGATACTTGGGTCTAGGAGAAGTTTTGTCAAATCTCAAGGTCAGCAAAAAGAAAATAATTTTTTGATCTCAACAGCTGATGGTCTAATATAAGTCCAAAACAAAGGGGAGGGTCACATAGGCAACTTATTTCTCCAAGTCTGGGCTACTTGTGGGATCACAGGGTGGTCCCATTTGGGGAGCCAGACAGGGTGCAACCCAAGAACCACCCTGTAATGGCACAGTGAGTATCAATCACTAAACAGAGTGTCCTGGATCCTGTTAAAGCCAGCTTCTGAAAAAGAGGCAAGACCATACTGCACTCTCAACCCATGCTCCATGTATAGGACTGGGGAAGTCAGCAACAAAGCAGGGATCAGACCCACTCAGGTTATCTGAGAGTATCTATAGCGATTCCCACTGGACATCATCCTCTGTCATCAGAGGGAACTTCAAGGTCACCAAATGATCCAAGCAGAAGGAACCTGACCCATTCACATTATTGCAAAGAGCAGAGTAACCTGCTGTGGGGGTCTCTGGGGCATGTGTGATCATGAAATTCCACATGACTCTAGCATTCTGTGTTTACAGGCACCCATTTCTACAGGCACCCAGGAAAGATGCAGAGAAACTCTATGGGCACTTGAGAGTACATTTGGAACTTCTGGAACTGGTATCAGCTGATCAGCAACCATTCTGGGTGGACCTTCTGGGACTAAAGGAAACAACAGGTTCAAGCTGGATCAGAGTCATGGCACTAGCCAAAGATTCCAGGGTAAGAGATGGACTGCAATGTTTTGAGGGGCAGGAGAAAGAAAGTAGATGAATCGATATGTCAAGTATGCAGCCTGGCAAGGAGCATGGCAGGCATGGGCCAGGGGCATACTGAGGGATGGAGCAAGACATGAGGATGACAGCAGGACTCTCTGGAACTTTCTACATATGTAGCAATAAAAGCCTGGGTTGTCTGGGGTTGCTTATTAGACCATAATCCAGATGGCTCTGAAGCTGGCGTGGGCTATGGTAGTTTGTAATGGACAGTGAGTTCCTGGAAATATAAAGAGGAGAGAGCAAATGTCCTTTTTTTATTTTAATTACAATGATTAAAATTCAAAGACAAATGTGTAAAACATCTTTCATTTGTTTAGCACCAGATATTCTGCTAAACTCCATGACGTTTTTTGATTATCCAACTACAAGGCAAATATTGATACAATTAGGTAATTATCCTTTCTCCCCATTTCCCAAATTACCATATCTCTACTTCTAAAATCTGCCTGATCTCATGACACTGGTTTTTCTCATTAAAGTATGGTCTCCAGTCTTCATCTTACCTGCGTTAACCTTTCTATTTACTACCTGGTCATGTAATATCAGAAAACTTATTAAACTTCTTGAGACACTGATTCTTGAGACTCTGATTCCTTATTTGTACCAGAAAAGGATGGAACTCTGTGGTCTCCAAGCTCCCATCTGAAACTCAGAGGAACCAGCTCAGAGCTGCGTCTCTACAAGGTGATTAGAAATAGGGATACTTCTTCAGTCATGGGATGGGAAAGAATGTTAACTGTGGATTCTGAAAAATCACCCTCAGGCAATATAGGGCTTGTCATGCTCAATGATTAAATGAATGGAGTGAGTTTGCATGTCCAGTAAAAATCCTACCCTGGGAGCTGGAGCGGTGACTCAGCGGTTACAGTGCTTGCCCAGCATGCGAAAGTACTCAAGTTCAAACCCCAGCACCATATACACAACAAAGCCTCAGAGCAACGAAAGCATGTGAAAAACTAAATTAAAATTGATTCTGTCTCTCTCTCTCTCTTTCACTGTCCCCTCTTTCTTAAAAAAAAAAAAATCCTACCCTACTCTCCAATAAAATGTTCACCCAAGAGAGGAGGTAAAAATCACATAATTTATGAATTGCCAAAAATGGCATTCCTCTCATGTTTTTATAAAGCGCCAGTGTTATAATTAAAGAACTCAGTGGGGAGCTTCTGCTTACTGCTTACTAAATGTATTCTGATGTACTTGAATCGGGAAAAGTGTGATTGTGTGATATTTCTGATCTGTAGTGTTCCCTCTTGATAGTGAGATCCAATTGCAGTTTCCCTAAGCTTAGTTTTGATTAACTATTTAGAGCATAATTGCTGAGCTCTTTTTGAATAACCAACTGCTCTAAGTATCATTTTTCCTTACCTAGAAAATTACCTTTCATATGCATATCTCTCTTTGTGCCCCTGAAAATGGAATAAATTTAAAAGGGAATGTGATTCTGCCTGGGGGCTTAAGACTGGTTCAAGAAAACTATCTGACTGTGGGGTTACAATAAGCCATGGAAATAATGGGAAATTTTGAAATTTTCTTCTTTAAATTCCAAACAATCTACCTAGGATCATCTCACTATATTGAAAGAGTAACTGGAGAATCAGCCAAGCTCTTCTCTGAAATGTACGAGGATCTGACTGACCCTGGACAATACATGAAATTGCACTGAACTTTATCAGCAGAGTGTCATTATTAATGACCATTTTACAAAATTATTGTGAAAATGATGCAATGTATTTATTTATGTTAAACTCTGGCATAATTCTGTCATGATCTTCCTAACCAAGCACCAGCAGCCATTTAATAAATACCCACTGTATTCCAGGCTGTGGGATAACTTTGCATGTATTAGCTTTAGAAGTCACGTCCACCCTGCAAAGGTGAGTCCTGCATTACTAACTGGGTCTCACTTAAGAGGAAACTGAGGCACAAAGAGGTAAGGCCATTGGCTCAGGGTCCTCCTGCTAGGCAAGCAACCCTGGGATGGCTACTGCATCTTATCATTTTCCTATGTGTCAGAATAGATGAATGTCCCATTTGAAATCTTTATTCCCCTTGGACAACAATGTACCCAATTTAGAGAAAAGGGTCTCATCAGTGAAGAAATAAAAATTTCTGATGATATATTGCAGGGAAGGAAGGAGTACAACTCCCCCTCATATATTCATTATATACATATATATAATTCATTATGTACATACACACACACACACACACACACACACACACATATTCATCATATACTCATTACTTGGGAAAATGACTTGATAAGGAGACAGTTAAAGGGATTAAAAAGAGACACGACCATAGGATTATTGGCACAGGCATTCAACAGAGTCCCATGATTGCTGATTTCCCGACTTTCTGCTTTCTACATTGGCCTTAGCATGTAGGAAGTTGAACTGTCCTTCCTTCAGTGGGAAGCTTAGAGTCTACAGCTTATGAAACAATAACTTAGTCATCAGGAAAGAAAAATGATTTACTTATTAGTAAGTTGAATGCTGCTACCCTCTCGTGAGCAGAGAGAGATTTTAAGTAGGCAGGTTTACAGATAGACTACTGGAGTTATCAGGCTTCCGGTATCATTTGGAACATTACAGTCCATACTAAAGCAAGAACACATCAAAATTCCATTTGGAAACTTGAATTTGCATCTTCTGTCATGCCTTATACCCCTGTCGTCTTCAAACACTGTCCCAAAGATAAGCTCTTGTTATCTATCTGTCCTTAACCACCCAACACTAAACTTATATTTGGATCAGAGAAGAAACAGATGCTTGCATCCCCTGTTCACTCCCAAATCTTTCTGCCATCTCCTTCAGAACTCCACTTCTGTATCATCAAATCTCTGTTTGTTTTCAACCTACAGAAGGGAATCTTCCACCATTCCACAAAGTGCTGTTCTCTTCTATAGTCCTCTCTAGGGCAGCTTTTCAACTCCAGAGCCTTGCTGAAGGTGGGGCTTGGAGGTGAGACAGTATTCTACTAGCTTTCTAGTGTCCTATTAAATTATTCTTCCTTAACTAACAAATGCTGCATTCCACAATTTATGCCCTCTAGCATACAATCCTAAATGCCTTTCTCTCATTGTCATCAACCAACTCCCTCAAATTTAACCCCAAACACAAAACTGCACTTGATTCACACTCTCTTCCACATTTAGTCATAGTATCATCCTGGGTGATTTTGGAGTCCCGGTGCATACCCCATAAAATGTCTTACCCATAGTTCCTCAGCCACCTCATTCCAATAACCTTCAATTTTACTGCAATTCTGTCACCCACATGCATAACCACACCCTGAAACTTTTCATCCCACAGAATTGCTTCATAGATGAAAACTTAATCTCCAATATGCCACAGACTGACCACAAATCCTGCTTAAACTTCCTGTTCTCTCAGTTAATTCCTTTAAACTTGTTTTTCAACTTCATAAAAAAAAATGCTATGACCCACTGTTTCATGCATCCATATTCCCCAATCAGTTCCTTTCTGTCTGCACTTCCTCTTTTAGCCTACGCGCTCTCTTCATTCATTCTCTGATTAATTTCCATTTTCTTGCTCCATTGTACTTCCTCCAAATGAGTCCACCAAAATCCTAAACTCGAATCATTCTTACATCTATCTTTTCCTTCTGATGCTACACACTCAGGCAACTAGGCAAAACAGGAGAAAAATTGTACAACCTGCTTCTACAGACCCATCTTCATCCCTAGCTCTTACCTCTATGATTGTTCTATTTGTCTGTAGTTCTTCTCTTTGATCATTCCCCACAAAGGCCATTTCAAATCCCTACTACACTCAACTCAATTGTCCCTTATCATAAATATCCTTACCTCTGCCTTCACCAAGAAAACAGAGGGGTCAAGTAGGATCCCTCAACCTCCTGTTCCCTCTTCTCCCTCCATTCATACAACTATATCTTCATCAGCATCTTCACTTACCTCCTTCCCACCCAGCCTAGCAATGCAATTTTTTACCTTATCTAAAACTAACCTACAGTAATGGCTATTTTCCCTCTTTTCCATTACTTCTAAACAATCTTGATCAAAGAAAAAAACTGAAAAACAAATTATAAAGTATGTGAACTGAATAAAAATAAAAACACAATACAATAAAATTTGTTGAATTCCTCTAAAACATTACCTAGAAGGAAATGTATAACATTGATTTTTAATATTAGAAAAGATTTCAAATCAATGAATGAAATTACTTATACTTTAATATAGCAAATGATAAGGATCAGAGAGGAAATTAGTAACATAAAAAGATAAAATTGGTACAAAAAATCATACCAATTGTTGGCTCTCAAGAAGAAGAATAAGGGACTGGAGCCATGGCTTAGTGGTTAGAGTGCTTGTCTGGCATGCACAAGGCCCTGGGTTTAAACCCAAGCCCCACATACACAACTAAGTGTCAGAGAAACCAAGGCCAGATGAAGAAGTAAATGGAAGAATCAATTTTATTTATTCTCTCTTTCTCTCTCTCTCTCCCTTTCCCTTTCTAAAAAGAACAATAAATGAAATATATTTATGTAGACAGACTAATCAAAAAACAAAGAGAAGATGTAAATTACCAACCTCAAGAATAAGAGAGGTGAAATTACTATAGATTCTACAGAATTTTAAAGATTTAAGATAATGTTATGAAGAACTTTGTAGCAATAATTTTGACAACTTAAAGAGGAAAAATTCCTTGAAAATACAAACGGCCAAAACCCACTTAAAAGAAATAATGTGTATAACTATACTAAAGAAATTGAATTTATAGTTCAAAACCTTTCCACAAAGAAAACTCCAGATTCAGACAGCTTGACTGGTGAATTCTTCCAAACATTTAAAGAAGAAAAAATACCAATACTGTATATAGAAATAGAATTTATTTTTGTATATTGAATTTAACTCATGCAGCCTTTATAAAATCACTTATTTTTCTAAAAGTTTTGTAGGTTCCATCCTCTGCAAACATTTGTAGAAAATTTTAAAGGAATAAACATTTCTTGATTCACTCTAGGAGACCAAAAGTCCCATAACAAAACCAAAGACATTACAAGAAATAAAAATTAAACACCAATATTCCCCTTAACAACAGATGCTAATATTCTCAATAAAATTTTATCAAATAAATCCAGCAATATATAAAGAAAGAATAATATCACATTTTCTTTTTCCATTTACCAATTGAAAGGCATCTTAGTTGGTTCCACAGCTTCACTGTTGTGAATTGTGCTGCTATCAACATTGATATGGCTGCATCGCTATCGTATGCTGATTTTAGTCCTTTGGATATATATCAAGGAGTGGTATAACTGGGTCAAATGGTGGATCCATTTCTAGTTTTTTGAGAAATCTTCATATCACTTTCTAGAATAGTTGTATGAGTATGCAGTCCCACAACAATGTGTAAGTGTACCCTTTTCTCCATAACCCCAACATTTATTGTTGTTTGTATTCTTGATTATTCTAATGGGAGTGGCGTGAAATCTCAGTGTAGTTTCAGTTTCCATTTCTCTAATTCCTATTTGTTCTAAGCTTAGGAAGAAAGCACCGACTCGTTCACTACCAGGTCTGATGTTCTCTGTAGGTTTCTCATAGATGAATTTTGTCAGGTTGAGGAAATTCATTTCTATTTTTAGGAATGAATTTGGGATTTTTGTCAAATGCTTTTTTGTCATATACTTTTTGGTTTTTTAGTTTGTTAATATGGTAAATTACACTGATAATTTTTGAATATTAAATAACCTTGCATTCCTTGGACATATTCTACCTGGTTGTGATGCTTTATCCTTCTTTTTAAATTGGTTCTTTTTTTATTTAATGGAACCTACAAAAATATTGGGATAAGTGAATCATAGAAAGGCTGCAGGAGTCAAATTCAATATACAAAAATTAATTGTATTTCTACACACAGTCCTAGCAATGAACAAATAGAAATAGAACGTAAACATAAGTCAGTTTATAATGGCAACAAAAGTAAAAGATGGTTAGGGACAAATCTGAGAAAAAGCAACAAGACTGAAAAACAAAACAATATTGCTACAAGTCAATCAAGGAGACCTAAGTCAACCAAGAGTTACAACACACGTGAGTCAAAGCCAGAAGCATTATTAAGACGTCAGTCTCCTCAACTGAGCTAAAGATTCAAAGCAATCACAATCAGTATTTCCACAGAGTTTTGGGATTTTTTCGTTTTTATAGAAATTGACGAGCTGATTCTAAAACCCATTTGCTTAGTCAACAAATCTAGAATAGCCAAAGCAACTTTGAAGTAAGAACAAAGTTGGAGGACTAACCTACTTGACTTCAAAAAATGTACTTTAAAGTTAGAATTGTCAAAACTGTATGGAATTGGCCTAAAAATAGTCACTCATATCAAAGCAACAGAAGTTCAGGGGTAAATACATGGATGTATGGATGACTGATTTTCTACAAAGGCACAAAGTGGTAAAAGGGCACTCTAAACAAATGGTGCTGAAACAACTGGATATCTCTACATGCAGCAAATAAACTTTGATCCATGCCTCACACAATTTATAAAAATTAACTCAAAATGGATCACAGAGCTGGGTGCAGTGGCCACAACTATAATCCCAGTGATTCGGGAGACTGAGGCAGGAGGATAGCAAGTTCGAGCCTAGCCTGGGCAAATTAGCAAAACCTGTCTCAAAATAAACATAAAAAGGGGGCTGGAGCAGTGGCTCAATGGTTACAGTGCTTGCCTGGCAGGCATGAGGATGCAGGTTCAAATTCCAGCACCACATATACAATGAAGAGTTGTAGCAACGAAAACCATATGAAAAAACTAAATAAAATTGATTTTTTTTCTCTCTCTCTCCCTCTCTCTTTAAAAAATAAATAAAATAAATACATAAACATAAAAAGGAAAAAACTGGGGATGTAGCACAGTGGTAAGGCATTTCTGGGTTCAATTCCTAGTGCCCAAAAAGGAAAGAAAAGAAATAAAACTAATCATAAATCAAAATGTAACACCTCAATCTATAAAACTTTTAAAAGAAATCACTGGAGAAAATCTTCATGACCTCTGAATTGGAAAAGTTTTCTTTTTTCTTTTTGGTACCTTGGACTAAACCCAGAGCATTTAACCACTGAGCCACATTCCCAGCCCCTCCCCTTTTTCTAATTTAATTTTTTTATTTTTGAGACAGATTCTCACTAAGTTGCTTAGGACCTCACTAAGTTGCTGAGGCTGGCCTTGAACTTGTGATCCTCCTGAATCAGCCTCTGGAGCAGCTAGGATTATAGGTAAATGCCACCATGCCCAGCTGGAAAAGATTTTTTAGATACCAAAAAAGATGCATGATCCTAAAAGAATAAATTGATTAAGTAGTAATTCTTCAAAATTTAAAATGTCTTTTCAAAACTTACAGTTAAAGGAATGAAAATACAAGTCATAGACTGAATAAAATACCTGCAAATCACATGATAAAATATCTGTATTCAAAATATATAAATTACTCAAAACTCAATAATAAGATAACAACCCAATAAAAAGTAAGCAAAAGATTTGAATAGAAATGTCTCCATAAAGGATATGTAGATGGCAAATAAGACATGAAAAGATGTTCAACATCATTAGTCATTAAGGAAATGCAAGTTAAATACATGATGAAATATTACAGTATGGTCACTAAAATGACTAAACGCTAAAGGACTTGCTTGTAATTCCAGCCTGAGACAGGAGGCTCCCAAGTTCAAAGCCAGCCGCAACTTAGTAAGACCTTGGCTCAAAACAAAAAATAAAAAAGGGCAGAGAATATGGCTCAGTGGTTAAGCAACCTTGGGTTCAATCCCAAGTACCAAAAAAGTTAATAAAAATAAAAACACTTGAGAGAGGAATCTAAAATACCTTTTTTAAGGTAAGTACACATATGAATTGCATTATATAAGTGCTATTATAAACAAATTTCTTCTGACATGGTTCATAAATGGTAATGACACACCACTGCATCAAAATACCAGGACTGACAATGGCTCCTCTAATGAATGCTGAACTGGTATAACCAGAAATGACCAGTGGAAAACCTCGTAATAGGATGACCTGGGTTCTCTGGCTTCAGATTCTATACACACTTATGGGCACATTTCAGCAGTACCAGAATTTCAAGGGAACTCATACTTGGATTCACACACCAAAAAAAAAAATTTTTTTTTTTTGGTACCAGGGATTGAATCCAGAGGTGTTTAACCACTGAGTAACATCCCCAGCCTTTTTTATTTATTTAATTTTATTTTGAGACAAGGTCTTGTTACGTTGCCGAGGCTAGCTTTGAACTCAAGGTCCTCCTGCATCAGCCTCCAGAGCTGCTGGGATTACAGGCATGCACCACCACACCATACCCCACTGGGAACCCATATTTTTAGAAGGAGAAAAGGAAGTATAAATAATTATGGGCATTGATCAGCAGAGTTCACAGAATGGGATTCAGTAGGCTAACTGCTGGCTGTTCCAGCATCAAGATATGATCTGTGATCCAGGATGTGATCATGAATGTGATCCCTTATAGTTCAGTTACCTCTGTTGCCAAGTACTTCTGAGATGGAAATATATAACTGGCCCCAGGGAGAAAAGACGTAATAGTGGCAGGTCACTTTGACATTGTAGGAACACAAGGAACTCACTATTTACAGTGCTCCTTTCACTTCTCCATCCCAGTACTTAACAGGGCTCTGTTCCTGTCCAATCTGAATCAGCCCCATTGGCAGTGGACACTGAGCCACCTCCTTTCTAGTTGGCCTTTCCCATGTCAAATCACACAGGGTTGACTTTGGCTCAGTAACAGTCATTGTCCACCTTTGGGACCAGGACATCAGGATTTAGTTTCATGGGAACACATGGCTTAAGCCAAAGAAACTTTCAGCAGTTTGAACTACCTAGGGCTTTTTTCATGGGAGTGGGGGAAACACTAGGACATAGCCAGTGATGATAAATACAGACAACTAGAAAAACTGCAGAATGAAGATTTTGCTCTAAATATAGAAATTATGCTTTCAAAGCACTTATTTTATCTATCCTACATTTTATTTGCTTCTACTGCCAGTTTTTTATCTATTTTTATTAGTGTGTTACAGTTGTACATAATGATGGGATTTGTTGTCACTGCTACTGCCAGTTTTACTCTTATGACAATCAGGCTGACAGTACATATTTTCTGTAAATATACACAATTGATATGCAGTTTGTCACTCAGTGTCTGTGAGGAACTGATTCCAGGACAGCCCCCACTCCCAAATCAACATTCATGAATGCTCCGATCTTTATGTAGAATGGCAAGCAGTGTTTTCATGTGACCTCCACACATCCTCCCATCTATTTTAAATCATCTCTAGAGTACTTATAATACCTAACACAATGTAAATGCTTTGTAAATAGCTAATAATGACAAGAAAAATGTCTGTACATGTTTAGTACAGATACCTTTTTTTTTTTTTGATATTTTGGTCTGTGGTTGGTTGAACAGACAGATGTGGAACCCAGACTCAGAGGGCCCACTGTACCATGTTCCCTGTGTTTGTGATAGTTTAACAATTACTCATCTCATCCTGGCTCTTGATTATTTTCTTTAAGCACCAAACAAAACTTTTTGGGGAAAAAACACAAATAAACTTCAGTTCCCTGAACACTCACCCCTTAATTCTAGTTGTTTTCATAAATAAGAAGCACAGAAAAGTCTGATAGCTTATCTAGTATTATAACATGCCAAATATGGATTGTGTGTATATTCATGCTATGCTATTCCTAGCTCTACAGAATTCCACAGACATGATAAACAGAGCAAAGTGTTTCTTATTAAAAAGATAGTCCTTCTTTAGAACGTTTAGTAATCTTGGAACTGATTCATGACATTTTGCTTAGCACACTTAAGCTTCCCATCCAAAATAATATCAATAAGGGCTACCAGCACTTCATGCTTCCAGTTATTAAGCAGTCTGTTAAATGTCTTATTCTTCTAACAACTAAAAGGGACGGTTTTATTCTTTCCACTTTCACAGAAGGAACTGAAGTTCATCAAAACTGGTCTAATTTCACACAGTAAGTGGTTCTGAATCAAACCTTGTCAAATATCAGAGCTGAAATCTGAATTTTGAATAGCAATGCATATCTTGCCTCCCCAAACATGCCTATCTTACATACAAGTCAGTCTTCTTGCCTGCATTTTCTTGGTCCCCATGCTATCTGGAGGGGTTTGAAATGGAGTAGTCTTTCCGCTGCCATTAGCCAATGAACCAATAAGCTGATTTTTCAATGTGCAAAAGATGAGCTAAATTCTGAAACAAATCTATTTCAAGTTCAAGTATTTTAAACCACCAAAAGATACATCTCTTTCCTGATCTGTAAAATATTGATGCTGATCTCTATTTTCCTTGCCTTTAGAGATTTGTACCACTTTCAACATCTTTGAAGCAAACAATAAAATGTCTT
Organism: Aplodontia rufa; assembly: GCA_004027875.1. Taxonomy (NCBI): domain Eukaryota; kingdom Metazoa; phylum Chordata; class Mammalia; order Rodentia; family Aplodontiidae; genus Aplodontia; species Aplodontia rufa. The sequence continues at coordinate 25,056 of PVKS010005322.1, read as the reverse complement.
CTGATAAGCAAAGAGACAATGATTATTTTTTGGAAACTGAATACATTTCTTAAATCTTATTAATATTAATAAAAATAAAATGTCATTAAACCTGTTCAACAAGTTCACTGATGGACAGGGTAAACAATGCAATATGGCATGCAATAAAATGTAAGACTGGTATCGGTATCTTCCTGCTAATTTCAGTAGCTGACAATTTATACAGCAACTGCCAGAATACCTAGTTTATTTACAAAGCAACTTTTATCACATCTGGTGGTAACTTCTGCTTTGTTAACAAAATCGAAAATTATGTAAGTAAAAATAAAATATTATATTAAAATAAAAACATCAGATTTATCATCAATATGTGGTGATTGAAAAATATAATATGTATAATAGGGGAAGCTTATTTTTCATAACCATATTCATGTATGCGCACTGACTTTTTTATATTTCATGTCAAAAGTATCACTAGATGTCATGGTTTGGATCCCCCAAAAGCTCAATATGTAAGATAATGCAAAAAGGCCAAAGGGTGAACTGATTGGGTTATGAGAGCCTTAATCCAATCAGTGGACTGATCCTCTGATAGGGATTAATTAGGTGGTAACTGTAGGCTGGTAGGGGATGGCTGGAGCAGGCAGGTCATTGGGGGTGTGACTTTAGGCCATACCTTTTATATCTGGTGCGTGGAACTCTCTCTCTCTCCTTCCTGGTCGTCATGTGAGCTGCTTCCCTCTGCCACACTCTTCCATCATGATGCCCTGCCTCACTTCAAGCCCTGAGGAATGAAATTGGCCTTTTATGGACTAAGAAACCGTGAGCCCCCACATAAACTTTTCCTCCTAAAATTGTTCTTGTCAGTCCTTTAGTCACAGCAACAAAAATGCTGACTAATATACCAGATAAGCCTAGGAAGCGAAAAAGAAGAATATATTCGAATCAGTAGCCTGATAGAGGTTGAAGATAATCCAACGTACAAATAAATCACAAGTTTTGAATCCATTCCTCATGCGTTCTATCTTTTGGCCCCGCTAACACTACTGCTATTGACAGTCCAGCATTTTCTCTCTCAAGCAGACAAGCGTGATATAGTTGGCACACCAACTCACTCTGTGGATTTTCTAAATTCCAGTTGAGCCATGCTCTCTATGCTGGGCTTTGGAAATGTGAATTGTTATCAAAGAGGAAGTAAGATAAAATACTGCGCTGACCTTGTTGGCCACTGACTTATCTGAATCCCTATTCCCAGAAAAAACATATCAAAGCAAGCCTAGCCTTCATTTCGCTCAGGAGTCTTTCTTGGGTTTGTCATTTCATCCCTCCTTAGCTACTAACAACATAGAAGTGATAAAATTGCATGCAAAGTCTTCTACAGCATATGCACACACCTGCAGTGGCTGTGTCTCTGCTTTACGGAGGCCATTTGAGAAAGTGGAAAGAAATGGAATGACAAATATACAGATATGATTAACTGGAAGCTTCACTGCACAAAGGTCAAGGGGGGCTCCAAAACCTCGAGAAATGGACTGCACGCCCTGAGAAGCCCTTCGGCTTGTGGACCAAGCTTGCTTTTAAAGATCAAGCCATCTTTATACAGTGAACCTCCTGAGCTAGCATTTCCTGGGACTCCCAAGTCTTTCCACGCTGTGATTTAACATGTAAACATCCATGGTGAAGGAGAATTTAGTAAAAGTCAACCAGATCCCAAAAGTTAGCAGGGAAAAGTGACACTGAGATTAACTGCCTCTGACATGCCAAAAGCATTTTGGGAAAAACAGCAGAGCTTCTGGACAGGAAATTAGAAAGCTTCTAATATTGCCAGCCATAAACATTATTTTTTTTTTTACAATGAGGAGGAGCAAAAAAAATGAGTTCAGGAATCATGTTTATTTTTATGTCAAGCTTTTACAAATAAATTTTAAAGATTATTATCTCTACTTCTATTTAGAAGTTTGGCTTAAATATATGTGTCCTTTTAAGCTGATCTCTGAAACCAACATGTAAACAGTTTGAATGTAGGGGGCTGGAACACTGGCTCAGTGGCAGAGGACTTGCCTGGCATGCACAAGGACCCAGGTTTGCACCACATATACAACTAAGTGTCAGAAGAACAAAAAAACAGATGAAAAATAAATAAAAGTGATTATTTCTTTCTCCCTTTTAAAAAAATTTGGAAGGTATATTTTTTATCCTACTGTCCTGTATAAAATCTGATTTATAAACTGAAATGGATTTTTCTTGAATCAAATGATGACAGTAATAACAGCACCATATATCGAGGAGTTACTACTGGCCAGGCACAGATATAAAGACTTTATTCATTAGCATCCACATGAAGTAATTACCAATATTATCCCTACAGATGAGAGAGGGCAGAGGGAGGGGCCAACTCCCTCTCCACCATCAGTACCCCACAGGCAGCTTCTCTGTCTAAGACCTCACTCCATCCCTTCTGCCTCACAGCCACCCTGTACTGGTACACTCCTCCCCTCTGGAACCTATCATGCTGTATTATGATACTCATCTGTGCATCTGTCTACTCACAACACCAAAAGAGCAGAGATTATATCTTGGGTTTGGTATCTTCAGCTCCTGTTATGCTGCTTGATATACGTAGTAGGGACTTAAGAAATGTTTGTGATTTATGGAGGATGGAGATGGAGGAAATAAACTTTTAGATAGAGAAAACATAATAAAAAGGATCTGTTGGGGAAGAAATATTTAAACGTGAAGAAACTTAATCCAAAGTTGCTCTAATACTTACACTGGGTTTTATATGGGTATCCTAACCATCTTCCTGCTCTCTCTGTTGGAATAACCAGTAAGTGCCAGCAGACTTCTCAGAATGACATGGAACTACAAGGTTTGGCAGGAAGAGTACTGGATTTAGAGTCCAGCTTCAGTTTGAGAACTGATTCTGCTGGGAGTTTAAACTTATTGTTCTCAAAGTTTGAGCTGCTAGGATTCAGAAAAACTTTAAATTCTTGTTATGTTACAATCTATTGGCATTTTTCTCATTAGAGTTTATGAGACCAAGTCTGTCGTTATACCTGGTGCTTAAGGGGGCAGACATAAAGAACATCATGTGCCCTGTTCAAGCTCAGAATGAACAGAGAGATGCACACCAATCTGAGACTATGGAGGTCACTACACACTTAACCACCAACAGAATAGAGACTGAAGGGTGAGTGCAGTCGCTGTAGCCTCAGTGAGCTTCCCTATGTGCCACCCCCTCCTGCAGCCTTGTCCTCAGTCTCCGGCATTATTTGATATCCACAGGCGTTGCCCAAAGCAGTCAGCTTGCCTTGGGGCAGAGAGCAGATGAGAACACACCCTTTTAGTGGGCAGACAGGAGTGAGAGAGGCCTGCAGAAGTGTAGCTGAGCATGTGCCTTAATCAAACTCATTAATCAGTGAGGTCCTGCTCCAATGAGCCCAATCAAGGAGGCCAAGAGAACCTGGAAATCTGCCTTCCTAGAGGACGAAGAGGAGGTTCTGTCCCTCCACGGAAACGGGATATGAGGGTAAAGAGCCATTTTTGGCTTTTCATGTTTTTCTGCTTTTAAATGGGGGAAGGGAAGGTACGTTCTGGAAATTTAGGCCAACAGGAATTGATTTACTCTTACATCCACATTAATGGGAAATTACTAGAAGAGAAATATTAGAATGTTTTGCACAGCTGCCTAAAAACCCTATTCAATGTTTCAACCCAGTTTGGGAAAGACTCCTTCCCTCAAGTTCCTTAAAGGTCACCTAAGAGTTCAGACCAACTATTTCCCTGTCTACACCCATGAGATATGTGAATGAACTTTTTCTGAATCACCCAACTTCCCTTTAGCCAGCCAAACCTGAGGGCAAAATGTGGCTTAGTCTGAGTCTCACTGCACTGTGGAAATGTCAGCTAGGCAATACTCATATTTATTAAACACCTACTGTTTGCCAGCCACTGAGGAAACAGAGCCTCTCTGGGAGCAATCCTTCTTTAAATGAAGAGATAGAGGATATGTAAGCAAACAAGATATTTATGATACTAATAAGCACTAAGAAGAAGAGAAATGGGATGTTATGACAGGAGGAGGCCTTAGTTAAATATAGATAATGATAAGTGACAGTAATGTGAAGATCTAGGGGAGATCAGTGCAGGCAGAAGGAGAGAGCAAGAGGCCCTGAGATGGGCATGAGCTTGATGTCCATTCAGTGGTGGACGGAGAGTCAGGATTGGCTGGAGACACAGGAATGAGGAAGTGTGCAGGCAAATAAGGTCAAAGAGTGAGCTGGCAAGTGAATATTGTAAGTCTAGTGGGCAATATGAAGGGGTTGGGATTTTATTCTTTGTCCAGTGGGAGGTCATTAGAGGACTAGACCAGGAAATGGCTTGGTACAATGTACACAGGATCATGCTAAATACTCTAAAAAGCATTGACCTCAGGTGGGCAGGAGAGAGGAACCACAGGGGCCATTGATCACCATGGGGAAGACTCAAGAGGCATGGATTAGGGAGAGGGGCAGAATCACCCTGCTTGGGGCTACATTAAATTGGTGTACCTATTAGACAATCAGACAACTGAATATGTGAGTCAAGTTTAAGGATGCATTCTGGGCTGGAAATATACATTAGTCATTGGGACTGGGTGAATTCAGTTAAGCAGAAAAGAAGGAAAAGAAACACAATTCTGGAAAATTCCACTATTTGCTGGCTTTTAGAAAGGAGCCTGCAAGTGAGACAAACAGAAAGGTCACTGAGGTAGAGTAAAAGGATAACAAAGCTCAGGAAAGACTCTTACAAGAGAGGGATGACCAACAGCATCAAACGCTTAGCCACTGGTTTGTCAATACATGGTACACATACCTTGTGGGACAGTGTGGGACACAGGTGCAAGGACTTCTAGAGCCTTTCCCCAGCTGCTTCTTGCTCTCAGAATGGCCTATACTCCTTGATTTACCCCCAAAACTTCTCACTCTTCAGACAGCCCACAGTCTCCCTTGAAGGCTCTTTGCTTTCCTAAATAAATCTCTGTCTGTGCCTCAAAAAAAATAAAATAAAAGTAAGTAAATGAAGTATTTTCCCATCTATGGTTCTGTGATTTTGATGACCTCCCTCCAGCTATAAATATCTCCTCCCTTCAGCAAACATCCCTTTAGAGCTCTTTTTGCTGTCTTCACTTCCCCCCTAATTCAAAACAAAGAGGGATTACACTTGAAGGAAAAGTAAATGAAATGTGTCCATCTACTGCTCTACCCTGGCTCTTCTAAAGATTCTTCAAGGTGCCACAGAGATTCTCAGTGTCCACAGTGTCTTCTCAGATTTCACTCTGAATTACCTAACTCAACAGAAAGCCTTGCAGGTCTGGTTTAACAGCCTCTCTTCAGCTCCAATTAAAATCTGCCATAGATCATTCCTAGTGCACACCATTCTTGGAGATGAATCAGCTTTTCAAGTGGAAGGGAGGTAGCATAGTTAGATTAAATAAGAATTAACAGAGTCACCATTCTGTTTGTGCAAAGCTCACATGTATAAGAGAGCTATTAGTTTCATGTCTTAGAAAAAAGAAAGGAGGATGTTTGTTTTAGTCTGCAATGACTGCTGTAACAGAATCCACAAACTGTATCTTATAAATAACAGAAAATTATTTCTCACAATTCTGAAAGTCTAAGATCAAGGTGCCAGAATATTCGGTGTGCGATGAGTGACAATTTCTTAGTTGATGGCAACTTCTCACTGTGTCCTCACACGGTAGAGGGCCAAATAAGCTCTTTGGATCTCTTTTATAAGGGCACTAACCCCATACAGAAACAGAGTCTTCACCAAATCACCTCCCCCAAAGACCCAACTCCTAAAACCATCACATTGGTGATTAGTTTTCAACATATGAATTTAGAAGGAGTACAAACATTAAGACCACCACAGTATGTTTATTCAAGTACAATGCATGGGCATAAACATGCACAAACTTGAATATGCTTTGAATCCTCTAGCTTGATATTAATCTGATGAAGTCGTTCTTGATTGGGGAGAAGGACAATTTTGTTTTGTAAAGGACATTTGGCATGATCTGTCTAGAGACATTTGTGGTCATCATAATGGGGTATGCTACTGGCATCTGATGCGAAAAGCCCAGGGACACTATTGCACAAGGATATATAATGCATGGGGCAGCTTCCCCACAGCAGACTTCCTGATCCAAAATGTCCTGAGTCAGGGTGGAGAAATTCTGAAGTCATGATGGAACGGCAGAGGGCAAGAACCTATACCAAACATTCCACAGACAGTACATGAGAAACAGCGACTTTATTGACCTGGCTGGCTCTGTCAAGGTAACTGATCTATACTGTAATCACTGGAAAACTGGACTGTGGATATAAGACACATGCAATGATATACTTTACTAATTTACACAGTTGCCTGTGCTAGCTGATGTCCACAGGAAATCATTCTCTAAATTTAAAATGTCAACTTAATATATATCATAGTAGTCTAATATTGCTCAAACCTCAACAAATGGAGACATCAGCCTCACCTCCTGGACTCAATTTTTTCTTTTCTAATTCAAATGGTCTTCTGGTATCACCTGCTTGCCCCTGGGCTGCAAGCAGGCTTTATGTGATACTGACCACAGTGCTAAAGACCTTGCCACCAATTAAATCCCATGCTCAGCCCTGCAGGCCCCTGAGGACTCCATCTTCCCCATGCCAGGCACAGAAGGGGCTGACCCAACAATGCCAGATGGGAGAGCAAGTGATCAAAGGAAAATCATCAGCAAATTCACAAAGGGGCTGGCAGCATCCTGTGGGAGCCATAATACCCTCTTCTTTCCTAGGCCCAACAATGGCAGCATTTGAAAATACACTCAAGCTGTCTTTTTTTAAAAGAAAAAGCATGCAAATAAGCAAGCAGGCTTCCTAAGACTCAAATCCCAGTTGAAATTTTAGCTGGCAGGAAAGAGCCTATATGCACACTTCAAAGTCAACTAAATATCTGGTCTTTTTTCACAGCATGATCAAGTTTTTTGGCCTGTGTTTGGCAGGGAGGGGTTAACTTCAATAATGTTTATATTATATTCTTAAACTAAACTTGAGCCTAGAGAAAAACAATATAACTCAATGTCCATAGCAAAATACTGAAGAGCTGCTAGTAAAGTTTACCACAATCCGAGAAATAGCTTGGGTTTCACTTTCTTCTTTGCTCAAATGCCAAAGTAATTTTTCCATGAGGAGAATGAGATCATTCTTCACAGAAAGGAATCACTGTCTCAAAATTCATATGACCAGGAAACACAAGACTAATGTAATGAGAGGTTTCAGAAATGTGAACTAAATAAAGTAGACTTAAGATGACAAATCTGTACATGTGATTTAAGCACCAGAGATATATTAATGACATGCCATGAATCCTTTGCTTTTTTTCAAGCCCACCCCATGTCACAGCATCCTCTACTGTTACACAACAATGGGTCTTTCCCAACAAACCACGTGGGAACCCCAGCAGGACAGTTTCCCATGGCTAACTTAGTGGCTAAGTCAGACAAGTCCCTCGTTGGTGTGGTGAGGTCTTGAAATCAATAAGGATAGTTCCCTGAGGGACAATGATTTGCAGGGAGAAGAAAGAGAAGTGACCAACATCACCAACCTGTTTGTTTATATCTTGGTTCTTTATCACCTTGCAAGTGATACAGGCAGACAGTTTAACACGAGGATAAAGAGCATGAGCCAGTTCAAATCCCAGCTCTGCTTTGTCCCAGTCACCTGTCACTTAATTTCCCATCTTTAAAAGTGTGAATAATTGATAATGGCCACTTAGGGCCACTGTGATTGTTAATGAAGAATGTGAGTATGGTGGCACCATAGAACCCAACACCTGGTAAGTTCATAAATATTACCTTTACACTGGTTTTTCATTCTGCAGTTTGAATTCTGTAATTCAAAACAGCAAAATACTAACCTTAACCCTAACCTCCAAGATGATCTAAATGAGTTTCACCATAGGAAATAAAAACTCCAAAAAATTCACATTATGCATCCATGTTTGAATGGCTAGTTAGTAGCAGGATGAAATTAAAATCAGATTCCATGTCCTCTAAAAGTGGTCTTGGTAAGGAGTAGGAGAGTGATGGTGTAGACTTTTTTGAAGAAATACATGGACTAATTCTCCTGCCAGAGAAATTGTAACCACCTCCATATAGTGGAAGCACAGTTTTTAAAACTTATTTCCTACGTTCATGCAGCCAGACCAGGCATTAGTTACAGGGAAAACAGCTGGTCCAGCCGAGACTTGTCACACAGTCACCCCGAGCCTCTAAACAAGCCATTATCTGACAAGAGCAGATTGGTACCATCTGTCTCTGCTGGGCACATATGGCCCCACTAGATTATAAGAATAAGGTTGTCACAAAAGGTCACTAACTATGCACTACTTTTCTATGATGAGCTCTAAACAACACAATGATCCTCCCACTTTATATCCAATCCTCTCTCGCCAGCACTTGGAGAAACTGAGGCCAAACACATCAGGAGTGTTTCTGCCAAGGCCCCTGCCAAATACTAGAAGGGTTCCACTCATTTGCTTACTTTCCCTTGGATGAGCTTAAGTTCTTTTTTATTTTTATTAGATGAATATGGAGTTACAATTGAGGGGGTTAAATTCTTTTTAAAACATGTTTTACATTGTCCTAATATGGAATTCCAGAAGGAGTCCAGGTTTATAAATAGCTCTTCATGCAACATAAAGGTTGGGTTTCCTTTAAGTACACTGAGTAAAACAAGGGTGAATGAGGTCAACTGCTTGCAGCAGAAGGAATTAGAACAGAACAGAAAAGAAAGAACTCTACAGACAGATAACAAGAGCTGGCAAGGATGTGGAGAAAAGGGAGCACTTCTATACTGTCAGATGCAAATTAGTATAGCCATTATGAAAAACAGTATAGAGGATCCTCAAAACAAGAAAAATAGAACCACTGTATGACCTCCAAGTCCCACTACTGGGTATATATATATCCAAAAAAAAAATGGGACCATTACCTTAGAGGAATCTGCACTCCATGTTTATTGCAGCATTATCCACAATAGTCAAGACGCAGAATCAACCTAAGTGTCCCTCGATGGATGAATGGATAAAGGTAATAATAGTGTATATGTACAATGAAATGCTATTCATCCCTGAAAAAGGAGGACAACGTGGAAGAGCTCAGAGAACACTATGTTAAATGGAATAAGTCAAGCACAGAAAGAATTATCACATGACATCACATCTTATTTATATGTGGAATCTAAAAAATTTGAATTCATGGAAGCAGAGAGTGAAACACTGGTTACCAGGGCCTGAATGAGGAAGGTGCAGATATTGGTCAAAGGATACAAAGCTTTGTTAGACAGGAAGACTAAGTTCTGGAGCTCCATTGTGTGGAATGGTAACTACAGTTAATAACCAGGTATTATATTCTTCAACTCATAGATTTTAAATGTTTGTACAACATACATACATATGTACAAGTGAAGCAAAACATATGTTACTCAGCTGAATTTAGGCAATTCACAATGTATGCAGATTTCAAAACAATGTTGTATGCTTATGTGCAGCTGTTTAAATTCTTGACCTGCAGAATCTATGAGTATAACCCAATTAATGAAGATAGTGAGAACAGCCCTGGCTGTTTTTAATGGCTGTAATGAAAACAAACAGAATTAGTCCCCTTCCACCCTGTGCTTTCTGTGTCATCTCATTTAATCCTCACAGAAATCCTATGGGCTAGTGGTTATTTTCCCCACCTCTAAGAGCAGTTTAAAACAACTCATTCAGGGATGAAGCCGGAATCTGCTTCTGGGGCTATTTGACTCCACAGATCATTCATTCACATCTCACTCCTGCTTAGGTGTCCACAGTCAGTCACATGGTAGACCCAAGAAATCACAGAAGCGCTGTAAATAAAAATCAGCTTGCATTCAACAATTTGGCACTTTTTGAGCACCTATGTGTGCCTGGAATTGTGCCCTTATTTATTTTAGTGAGCATAACAAACCCACATCTGGTTGCTTCCTGCAATCTCATGTCCATCTCTTTTCCATACCACAGGTAGTTTTTACAATTCACATTGGTCAAGGGCTTTTTAAATCCCCTTTTCAAACTCTTTCAGGGTTTCTCTCTCACCCAGCCCTTGGCACTTCCTCCCATCCAAGTACTAACCAGGCCCGACCCTGCTTAGCTTCCGAGATCAGACGAGATTGGGCGCGTTCCGGGTGGTATGGCCATAGACCCCTTGGCATTTTCTAAAGCTGGTCCAGTGGCTGCTACCAAGGCTGTCTGCTTGAAAATCAACAAAGATGCCCCGTAAAAACACAGATCCCCAGACTCCTGCTCCAGAGATTCTGAATCAGCAGGCCTCCCAGTGACTCCTGAGAGCAGCCAAGAGAATAACAGCAAACTCCTTCACATGGCATTGCAAATCTGGCATATTCTGGCTCCTACCTACCTCTCCCAACTCACTTTTTGCCACTCCCTCATCTTTTGGCTGATTCAGAAAACATGTCCTATGATCCTCCCAGTCTCTGTGCTTACTCTTTGTCACCAGGAAAGCACCTTCCCCACTGAGTGGCCTGATGAAGTCTGTGTTCTTCCTGAGCTGTCTCTAGCTCTCCCACTCACACACATAGTCAGTGCCCTTTCCCTGTGTTCCTACAGCCCTGTGCATCTACCTCCCATCCCTTAGCTCATGCCTCAGTGATTTCTGAAGCCAGGGACCGAGGTTTTTTTCAATCCCCAGTGCTAGCACAGTGCCCCATTTATCAAAGATATTCAACAAATGTTTGCTGAATGAATAAGCCAATGTGCTTCCTTTCAGCTTTAGCTGCCAAGAAATGCCGAGCCAAATTCAGTTACCAAGTATAGTAATTAGCTCATCCCAGGTGCCTGGTAACATCTGCTCCCTATTTCTTTGAGATGGTCTCTGTTCTCTTTTTAGCCATAATTGACCTATTTCACATTGGGTTTAATTTTGTAAGCTCTTTCATATCCTTAAAAAAAAAAAAAAGGTGGGGTGTAAATTCTGCATAAATCAAGAGATTCATCAGTTTCCCAAAAGATACCTGGGTTGGAAAACTGACAATGTTTCCTAAAAGATACCCACAGGAGTAAAGATAAAATGTTACTATAAAATATGCTAGACTTCTCAAAATGATTAATACTTCATTATTCTAAAATGGATAAATATAAAGAACTATGAGGAAATACCCATTCCATTGAAAGTTTAGTCATTCAACAAATAGTTACCAAGATCCTAATTTGAACCAGGTACCCTGGGCAACATGGGTGGCAAAGTCATAACTAATGTGTTACAGATTAGATGAGACATGTATATAAATACAGTCTTGAAAACTATAAAGTGTTGATGTCTATACTAAAAAAGCAAGAAGACAGAGCATTTCCATTCAGTATAATCAGAGAAGGCATCACAGAGGCCATACAATCTAACCCAGACCTTAAACAATGAATGAAAATTAGACAGGTAAAGGCAGCTACAGAGGCAGGCATTCAATAATGGGAACGTCAGTAAAACTGTGGTTTGGCTAGATAATGTTATCGGACATTTGTGGAGCTCTTACTATGCACCAGGCACTATATCACATGACTTTTTATCTTCACATAACCTTATGGGCTAAGCTGATAAAGAAATTGGGCCTTGGAAGTTAAATGACTCGCCCAAGGTCATGCAGGCAGCACCTGGCAGAGCCCAGATTGAATGAAAGCAGACTCTAGGGCTTCACACTAATCCAAGGAGCAAAGATTTATACCTGCAAGTAGTAAAGATGAGACTAGGAAGGTAGGCTGGGGCATGATAGTAAAGGACTTCAAAGCCAGGATAGGGATTCTGATCTTGGTTTCATTAGCAATAAAGAGCCACAGATGATTTTTGAAGAAGAGAAAGAAGTGATATATTTTATCAGCATTAAGTGTTTACTCAATGAATTAATAAGTGAATCAATGAATACACTTTTTTACAGTAGATTAACCAAGCAGCAAGCAGCATATATTACAGATTGGAAGAAAATATATTGAAAGAATGAAATCAATAGACCAGGAGAAAAAAAAAAGAGGTGAAAGGGGCCTGAATAGGATGAGTGACCACGGAAAAGAAAATAAGAAGGAACAAACATGAAACTTTATCAGGCATGAACTAATGTCACACTCCTGAGTACCTACAAGGACAGTATGTTGAAAAGTAGAGACATAATAAGTGTGGTAGGGATGTGGGAGAAGATTCAGGGACTGGTAGGAAATGCTCTGCAGGATGGGAGAGGGGTCAGAGAGGACAAAACAAATTATGATTTATCCACACAGAGGAAGTAGACCAAACCTTGACATGAACAGAATTGCAAGACCAAGCATAAAAAGATTAAAGGGCCTTACACGTGGCATAGGGTCCCTGCACTATGCATTTCAAGAAGCATAACCAGTGTCAAGGATACAAAACCCAAGATACTGCTTTTTCAGTGTCACCGAGTAGACAGACATAAGAAGAGGAAATAGAAAAATGGCAATTGGTGTCAATGAAGTCAAAAAGAAAGGCATCTTAAGATGAACGGAAATTGAGAGAGGAAAGGCAGGCAGAGAAGGCTTTGAAAAAGAGAACTGGTCGGTTGCTGTGGCAGAGGTCTGTAATCCCAGCTACTAGGGAGGCTGAGGCAGAAGGACTATGAGTTCAAGGCCAGTTTGGGCAACATGGTGAGACCCTGTCTCATACATACATAAGTAAATAAATCAGACAAAAAAGCCCACTTTCTATTAAATGAGAAGTAACACTAAGACGTGATGGTGAATAGAAAGAAAAAGAGCACAGCAAAGAGAAATGAAAGGAAGTGAAGACTGACAAAGTACAATGCAGGCCAGGGTTTGCACACTCAGCTGCCAGAGGGGTCAAACAGGCACGCTCCAAGGCCAAGCAGGCAGAGTAGAGGACCCTGCAGCACTCTGAGCCTAACCTTTGCTTCCCACATTTGACACAGGCATTGGTACAGAAGGAATATTTCCTCATCTAAGAAAAACATGTGTTCAAGGCAATAAGAAAGAGCAATTGTCACTGCATGTCAGAGGTGGAGACAATAGGGGATGGTGGGGTCTGCAGTAAGCTGGAGAATAGTGCCCCATCTAAAGGCAGAGGCAGAAACTCAGCTCCAAGGGACTGTGCTCATGTGAGAATGCAGGCCCAGTGTGTGAAGAGAAAGAGAAATCAGACTTTCATGCAAATTCCCTAATTTTAAGTGTTGGGGGTGAAATGTCAAGGGCCCACCAAATAGGCTTGCAAACCTAATCCAGACCACTGGCCGCCAGTGTGAGACCTTCACAAACCACCAGGTCTCCATTAAGTCTGGCAATGAATGAGAAAAGTAGAAGGATGACTTGACAGAGCCAAAGAGAGGAAAGGGGTGTTTGTTTTAGGATTATGAAGGACTGGACTTTTTTTTTTCTGGCCAACAGGAAGATGTCCTAAGGATTAACAGGAAGAGATAAAGAGATTTGAAGTTGCACAAAAGAGAGTGCAAGTTAAAACAATAAAGGCTTATTTTATTTCATTGTGTTTTGGTTTACTTTTTTTTTTTTTTTTTTTTACAAATAATAATGAAGGAGAGCAGCATTTTTGTTCAACACAAATCAGAAGCTATTGATCAATGAATGACAATCATATGTGAGACACTGCCGCAGCCTCCTTTGTTAAAGAAGCAGTTCCTACAAGAGGCTGACAACCTTACTGGTAAGAGGGACCCCATTGTCAGCCAGGACAATTATTAGCGAAACCCGAGTCCTGGCGCTTGTCGATGGACGGTGTCACCATGGATAAAGGACATGTCACTACGCACCCAGTCCCTCTCCTTTTAAGCAATGGAAACCCCCCTTTTGCAAGGATGAACTTCGATTTGGCATTCCAAATTCCTAAGTTTCTCATTACTTGGAAGCTGGTTAGCATTTTCCACACGCAGAGTACCACAAAAGCCAGAATCCATCCAGTTGTCCCGGTAAAGCTGCCAGCTCTGGCTGCTCAGGTTGGCTCCATAGAGAGGAGGAAAGCACAAGACAGCACGGAGTCTCCAGGTTTCAGAAGCCATGACATGTGGCTGGTCCGAAAAAGGCATCCACATCTCCACTCCCCATGAAACGGAGGCAAATTAGTTTTGTAGATTTTCCAACCCAGTATCACAGGAAGACTAAGGAGACTTACTAGGAAGTAAATCCTGGGACTGGAGTGGTGGCTCGGTGGTTATGGCACTTGCCTGGCATGTGCAAGTACATGAGTTCAAACCCTAGCACCACATGCACAACAAAATCTCAGAGCAACGAAGGCCACATGAAAAGCTAAATAAAATTGATTCATTCTCTCTCTCTCTCTTTCTCATTTTCCCTCTCTCTTAAAAAAAAAAAAAGAAGAAGAAAAGGAAATCCTACCAAATATATCAGTGTTCCAATATACTGATTTTTGGCTTTACAGGGTCCAACCCTACATACCCAAACTAATTCTCCATTATTCCCAGAGGATCTCCTTTGCTGCTACAGGCCAGCTGCCCTAGGAAGATGATATCCTACAAAGATACCAACTGTTAATTTATCATCTATTAATAAAGTACATATTGTGTACCAGGCTCTATGCTGGGTGATGGGAAACCGTAGTGCTGTCTGATGTTTTCACTGATATGGTCCTGGTCCCTGACCTCCCTACCAGATTTGGTTCCACTTCTATTATCATCTTTATTCTCCTCTGCAGAAATGTCTACCTAGGAAGGCTCATTGCCTAAAAGTTCTCCCCATCTCTCCTGTTCCAATAAACTTTCCCTCTATATTACCAACTGGTTCATCAGCCTTTTCTCTGAACCTACAACACCCACATCTTCAATTTCTTCTCTGCCTTCCATGTGGTCTGGCAGAGAACTCAGTGCATTTTTTAAATGTATTGCAGATGACTGATTACTTTTAAAATTAAATTTAAGAGTAGCTCATTCCCCTTTGTATTAGTTTCCTATGGATGCTGTAATGAACTACCACAAACTTGTTGACTTTGAACAACAGGAATGTATTCTCTTGTAGTTGTGGGGAACAGAAGTCCAAATCACTACCACTGGACCAAAATCAAGGTGTCAAAAGGGACAGGGTTTCTCTAGAAAAGCTCTAGGGCAGAATTCATTTCTTGTGTCTTCCAGCTTCTGGTAGCTGTTAGCATTTCTGGCTTGTGACCACACTGTTCAGCGTTGGCCTGTTGGTCCTACTATCTTTTACATATCTACCTGTGTCAAATTCCCCTCTACTTCTTATAAGGCACTAGTGATTGCATTTAGGGTCCTTTCAGTTAATCCAGAATAATCTCCTCCTCTCCCAATCTTTAAATTAATCACATTTGCAAAGACCCTTTTTCATGTATAGGATCATACACAGGTTCCTGGGATTACAGCCTGCTATCTTTGGGGTCTATTACTCAGCCTACTACCCCTTAGAGTTAGGCCCTTTAATTTAATAAGCATATCTCAAACAACGAAATAAAGTCAGTAAAAATCATGAAGAATATTACCTCTCTCTCTCTCTTTTTTCTTTAGTATCAGGCATTAAACCCAGGGGTACTTAACCACTGACCCACATCTCAATCTCCCGCCCTTTTATATTTTACTGAGACAGGGTCTTGCTAAGTTTCTTAGGGCCTTGCTAAGTTGCTGAAGCTGGCTTTGAACTTGCAATCTGCCTATGTCAGCCTCCCAAATTACATGTGCCACCACATCTGATGAATATTACCTCTCTTATCCAGGGATTACTCATCTAAAAAAATTCAAATACACAATAAACGATCAATAATCAGAAAATAATACAAAATAGATATTTCAGGGTCTGGCATAGATAAGACATCATGGAGTTCAAAATTATCAACAGAATACACTATTGGGAAAGCTTATTGTCTTTTTTTATATTTCCCATGGGATTGGGGGATTATTTCAAAGAAAAAAAAATCTGGAAAGACCATAAATTTGAGTTACTTTTTTTCCTACAGAGGAGTTTTCCTAGTGTTATTTAACCATAAGATCCATCTTTTTCATCAAAACCTGCAGGTAGAGATCATGTCCACTTTCCTAGTGAAAGTGCTAAGACAATCAAGGCCAGTCGGACCACCGGCAAGCTGTGCACTGTGTAGACTGGACACAGAACGGCTCAGCCACTGCAGTTAGTATCTGTTCAGGAAGCTAGGGTGGGATCCCTAAATAGGTGGAAGGTTCATTCTTAATGTGAAATCCCAAAGAAGAATGTAGAGAGTCTAGACAGTCTTAAAAGAGACAAACCATCACTTGGTTAAGCATGATCTAAAAAGCAACAAAGGTTTTAGGGTTTGAGTTGGACGGGATTGAGCTGTGTCACAATAAATAGGCATTATGCAAACACAGAGGTAGTTTCTAAGGCTATGTGTCTATGAAAAGACAAACAGTGAAAAATCACCTGGCGACAGGCCACTCCCAGGTCCAAGAACAGCTCTCTTCTGAGAAGGTACTGCTGGGCAAGTCAACCTGGTCAACCTATAGTTAGTTGAAATGCTCATTTAGGAAGCTGGAGTGGTAACTCAGTGGTGGCTCAGTGGTTGGAGCCCTTCACTGGAATGCACAAGGACCCAAGATGAAACCCCAGCACCATGTACACAACTAAGTGTCCAGGAAACAAAGGCCAGATGAAAAACTAAATAAAGTTGATTCTCTTTCTCTCTCTCTCTCTCTTTCTTAAAAAAATGCTCATTTAGTTGGCTTAGTGCTTCTGGTTATCATTTTTCCATAGCAAGAGTTGGATTGTCTTAGATATTACCTTTACTTATATGGTTCTAATGAAAGAATTCCATTCATGGTCTGGAATAAAAATATAAATTCCCAAGGACAGCGAGCCAGCATCTGCTCAGTCTGCAGTTCCCTGTGAACAGGTGCAATGATGGTGATTTAGCGAGCCCACAGCTAGGAACCAGAAAAGGTAATGACCACCCCCAGTCAAGAACAGGCATATTATGACCCCCATTCATTGATAAGGCAGGAAAGGACACTTTTTTTTTTTTAAGAGAAAAGGACAGTGTGAGAGAGAAAGAGAGAGAGAGAATCAATTTTTATTGAGTTTTTCACATGACTTTCATTGCTCTGACAGTTGTGTTCATGGGTGCTGGGGTTTGAACCCGTGTATTTGTGCATGCCAGACAAGTGCCATAATTGCCAAGCCACCGCTCTAGCCCTGAGCGGGGCACCTTTTAAAAGTATTTTCAACAGAAGTACTTTTTTTTTTTACAATTTTTAAAATAATTTTTTTTCCATGATCTAGAAATTTTCTTAAGCTTTTTCTCACCCAAAGAAACCAGATCAAACAGGCCATTCTTCACTCTGGTTAGTGCGACTCAAATGCATCTCTTTCACCTCACTGAGACCCCATGAACTCTCCCTGGGATCTTAGTTTAATTACCATCTCAGCAGGAACTTGAAGTCACTTTCATATCACAACAGGTCAACTGTTTATCTACCTCCTTTAAGCTCAGTCTTGGAGTTAGCAGCATACACATCTTTCACCAAGGCAGCTTTGTTTGTTCAGACTCTGTCCTCTGGAAAAGTTATGATCAGCAGGAAATGAAAACAACCAGCATCGCTTTTGTTGTCATTGATTTTTTTTGGTGACATTTTGAAAATGGGGCATCTAAGCCAAACCAAATCCCAGGCCTCATTCTGACCAAAATCCAAAATGAGAAACTTCACGCGGAACATTCAAAACTCAATTGTCTCCAGCTACAGCTGAATGAAAAGCTCAGATTAAAACTGGCAACGATTTACTTCCTACAAACATGCTTTGTTCCTGGCTAACTTGTCAGCTCATAAAAAACCCCTCTGTACAAGCAGCTGTCTCATTCAAGATGCTGAATCCTTTCATGGTCGTCAATACAAATGTGTTACACAGAACCCAGTCCAGGACCCTAGCCCCAAGCGTAGGCCTCCTTGCTTCCCTCGTATGCCTTTCTCGTAATTTGATGACTTGCATTTTCAATAGTTGGTTATAGAAAATGTCATGTTCTTCATGGAATCCCCTCGTCATTCTTTTTCCCAGAAGCCTGTGTGCAGAAAAAGCCAGCCCTGGAGGCAAGACAGAGGAGGTCTCTGAAGTTTCCAATTCCTAATCCTAGCTCTTGCTCTTAGCTGCTCTGAGCTAATTTAATGTCTTTTTATCTTTCGATGTTCCCACAGTGAGTTGAGCAACTTGTGGTGACCACCCTGAGCTAGTTTGCTAGAGAGAAGTCAAATCAAAATTACAACAAGCCATTTTGCAAATATAAAATGGCTAGTAGATAACCATTATGTCTTTCTCAATGAGCCAATAAATAAATTGATGACACATCATAGATGCCTATTTCCTGGATTATTTAGATAGGCACTATCAACTCAACCTCAGCACAAACAGTACTATATGCCAGGGGACAGCTGAAGGGGGGCAGTAGCTAAAATGAAGGAGACCCTTTCACTTCACTCTGATTCTGCTTTGCTCATGTTCCTCCACACATTTGGAATATTTCATTTCTCCCCCTTGCCTCATTCTGCAAGTCTCTGAGAACTATAATTCATCCATTCGAAACTCAAGCTCTGCTATTGCAAACTGCATGAGTTCTAACCTATGAGAAAGATGATTCCAGCATGTCAGAATCCAGGGACATAATCCTCAGTTCTGACATGTATTAGCTCTGAGCCTTAGTTTCTTCAACCACTAAAAAGGGGCTGGGGGACCTTCACAATCACAGGACCCTGCAGAGGTCTCTCCCATCCGGATTCTTTTTGGTGTGAGGTCTGGAGATCAATGACAGTTGAGACCCTTAGTTGCTCTGTGACAGGGTCTCTTTAGGACATCTGACCAGAGTTATGAACTCTTCTTGACAGAGCTGAATGTCTAAGAGACATGTTAGAGAGGAAAAAAATGTTCAACAATTTTTTAAAAGCATATTATATAGTTGGCATGACTGTATATTTGTTATGGGCTGAATTGTATCTTCCCAAGACTCACATGCTAAATTGTTAATCTCCAATATCCTATAATGGGACTGTATTTGGAGACAGGGAGTGTAAAGAGGTAATTAAGGGTAAATGAGGTTACTATGATGGGTTTCTAATCCAGTAACACCGGTGTCTTTGTAAGAAGAGGAGATTAGGACACGGACACTACAGAATGAAGACGATGTGAAGGCATGGATAGAAGTTGGCCATATAAAAGCCCAGGATAAGGCTTCGGAAGAAACCAACCCTGCTGACCCCATAACCTTGGACTTTGACGCCAGAATTGCATGAAAATAAATTTCTGTTGTTTAAGTTATACAGACTGTGGTACTTCATTATGGTAGTTCCGGCCAGCTCATAAAATAGTTATTAATCTCCCTCTTCTCGAAAACCACCCACCACCTAAAACGTGCACAATTTAAAACTATTTAAAGTATACTTCATTCATTGGGATTTGTTTGTTTGGTACTCGGGATTGAACCTGGGGTGCTTAACCACTGAGCAACATCTCCAGGACTTTTTACTTTTTATTTTAAGACAGCGTGTCCCTAAGTTGTTTAGGGCCTTGCTAAGTTTCCGAAACTGACTTTGAACTTGTGATCCTCCTGCCTCAACTTCCCAAGCCACTGGGATTACAGGCATGCACCACCATGCTTGGCTGTTCACTGGCTTTAAACACAAACAAAAGAGATGACTTGTTGAGCTTTATATTTCTTTTCACTCCACTTAGGCTCTTGCTCCATTCTCGTCCAATGTGAGAACACACCTTCTGAAGTCATAAATGGTAAGAAACGCATCATTTCCTGCTTGTATCAGTCAGAACAGGTCAAGTCATACTACAATAACAATCTGAAACTAAGTGACTTTTAACCATTAGTAACTTAGCCTTGCCCAAACCACCAAGTACCTGCCCTCCCAGAGATTCTTGTTACTTCTAAGACACTAAGCCTGCCTGACTGTGTACACTTCTTATTATACCACATTTATTCTCTTTCTCCTCCTGCCCCTGAAATCCTAATCTGATCTCAGGACTCCATGCCATAGGCTGGAAATGAAATCAAATGCCTGAGATGAAGATGATGAGGGTATTCATCTATTTTCTTCAGTGTTCATGACGGTAGGGCTCTCACCTCTATGCATGGGGAAGCAAGCCCTGGAACAACCAAGTGTCTCTTGTAGATGTCTTGTGCCACCTTCCACCCTCTCCCTCTCCAGTTACCCTGGATTGGAGGATGAACAGAAAGAGAAGTAGCAGCCGCAAACTCAGCAGACCTCCCACCTACCCGCCTCCCCCTACTGCAAAGTGAATGAGAGACTCAGGGCAGACATCAGGATGATGTGAGTAATTAACCCCTTTTAAAGTGAGGCCACAGAGGAGCACGGGCCAGGACATGAGCTTCACCAGCCTCTCCCCTTTGAGTGAAACTGATGCCATCCTTGAACTTTCCTTTTGGCTTTCCACTGTCAGCACTTGGCCCCAGGCCACTAATGGGGTAACCAGGTCCACACTCCTGCTGCTATGGATGTTACGCCCACTTCTTCCAGCCCAGGACTCGAAGCATTTGATAGCTATGTATAGACTTGTGTGTGTGTTTGCTTTGATGGTGAAGCAAGGTCAAGAGCTCTCCTGTTTTATTAACATTTAGATGAGTATCCTGAGCCATCAAGCAAAGCTGAACAAAATCTAGGAAATATTCAGCTTCTTATTGTCTCTTCCAATTGAAAACTACTACAATTGTCACAACCACCTATGAAGCATAATATCTGCATCACCCTTTATAGTTTAGAGAGCTCTTTTGCATATATTTTGATTTCATCTCTCCAATAACCTGGAACAATTTTTCATGATGTTATTGATGGAAAAGTCGGGTTTGGGTAAGTAAATGGTCTATGTTCTCAAAGTGTCAGAACTATTAAGTGACATTGCTGAGAACCTACCACAAGTCCCCTAAAGCCTTTGTGTTCCATGACCTATAACAGGCTCTGGAATTTAGACATAGAAATCCAAGAAATACCTACACTAGACCCAATGTGGCAGTCAGAATTCCGCAGCTGTGATCTGAACTAAACACCACAGCAACTCTGCAATGATCAGCAGACTACAGAGTATTTATATTCACCCAGATATGTGCGCATGTGTGCAGGGGCCCTAGGGAAGAGGGAGGGTGGAGGTGATTCATAAGTCCAGAGAGACAGAAGTAATTAGATGCATGTTTATTATTCCCATTTCATGTATGAGAAAAAGGAGGCTGAAAGAAGGTGTGTAAAAAGCTCACAGGGGTTTCAGGTAGAGCCAAAAGGTCAAATCCAACATCATTTCACAATATCACAACAGATGGATGGATGGCAGGAAGGATGGATGGCAAATCCATTTTAAACACGCGCCTGCCAGGTAAATTTTCTCCTAGAAAAGCAATGACATGATTCATCAGCACCAGCTAAGCTCTTTTGCATTCTAACATCTGTACCTTAGCAAAAGGAGGTGACAAAAAGTAACCCAAGAAAGACCCAAACGTGACCAAAGCCTAGATGCAAAAATACCAATGGGCATAGCCTCCCACAGAGACAATTACAGCGCAGCAGTCCAAGCCTGATGGAATTAGACTCCTGCCAACTGAAGGAGCAGCTTAATAACTCCTCTTGTCAGAGATTTTTCTAGATGAAAGAACTAAAGACAGGCTTGAGTCAGAAGAACAATAAGGCAGGTAAAGACTGGTGTTGAGCAAAGACAGAGAGTTCTTGTGATTGGCAAGCCAGTGGTCACGGTTCAATGACAGCGAGATGGTCCCATTCCCTCTGTGACTCACAGGGTTCTCTTCCAGAAAGACTGCGCTGCCAGGATACGAGTAGCTATCTCAAATAATTGCAGGGTGCTCTCTGCCACTGGGGCTGTCATTTCCGTAGAGATTACATCTCTCCATAATCAGAGGAGTGTTTTCATATGACCCAAACAAAGAGTCCATGCCTTGACATCTCAGGCGAATTAAGGGGGGATTTTGAGATACAAATATAGGAAATTAAGATTCAGATGGAACTGGTCAGATTTTCTAAGAGGGGAACATAAATATAAACTCACAAGCAACCACCACAGTGTTAAAGCTTTGCCTGCTTCATGTGAATTTATCCTCATAACAACCCATGAGGCAGGTAATATTATCACCCACATTTTAAAATTGAAAAACTGAGACAGATTAAGTAATCTGACCAAGGTCACACAGCTAGTAACGGTAGAGGCAGAAATCAAACCCAGTTGTACAGGGCACTAGAGCACCAGAGACTTTGCTTTTTCTACTCACTGCTCTATGAAGACTGTCCTTAGAAGAACTGGGGCAACACAACATGAAGACTTTTTTAGGCTATTTTTATTTTATAATACACATTTGAATAATTATAAATGATCATATAGTGTAGTAGCTATATTTTTCATAAATAATTTAAAAATTTCATTAATCAGGCCTTCTTAAAATGGTTCCATTTCAACCTGGAAGGAAAGGCTTTTCAGATTCATTTGCTTGGTATTTAGATGCCAGCAAGAGCAATCCCTTTCTCCTCCAAATGCTGGAAGCCTCCCCCACATATAATGCCATACAGTTGATCTGACTGTAAGCCTTGTGTGGCCCCCACAAATGACAGAATGTGACCTTCCCTGCGTGACACCAGCAAACTGCCAGTTCTCCAGCAGCGCATGGTCTTTAGCTCTTATGCAGTACTGAAAGCACTTCAAGAGTCACTTGTCAGGGCTGGAGCGGTGGCTCAGCGGTTACAGAGCTTGCCTACCACGAACGAGGACCCGAGTTCGAACCCCAGCACCACGTGCACAACTGAGTGTTGTAGCAACAAAGGCCACGTGAAAAACTAAATAAAGTTTTTTCTCTCTTTCCCTCTCTCACTTGTCCCTCTTTCTTTGAAAAAAAAAAAAAAGAGTCACATGAGGGCTGGGGTTGTAGCTCAGTGGTAGAGTGCTTGCCTACTATGCCTGAAACCCTGGGTTCAATCCCCAGTACTGCCAGGGGAAAAAAGAAGCAGCAGCAGCCCATCAGTCCAAGCACAGTGGCATGCACCTAGAATCCCAGCTACGTGGGACTCTGAGGCAGGAGGATCACAGGTTCCAAGCCAGCCTGGGCAACTTAGCAAAACCCTGCCTCCAATTAAAAAATGAAAGAGCTGGGGGTACAGCTAAGTGGTAGGGAACTCCTGGGCTCAATCCTCACTGCAAAAATAAATAAATAAATAAAAAGTCAAATGTAGCACTTGGTTCATTTCCCATCTGCCACACTCACTCATCCAGCCAATCGGCCACAAAAGTGGCATTCCACCTTAGACCAGAGGCTGAAAAACTTGTAAAGGCCCATTGTAGATGCATCCAGCTTCACGGACCAGAGGATTTCTGTCACAATCCCACGTCACCATTGTTGCACAAAAGCAGCCACAAACAATAAGGAAACAAGTGGACACAGAGGGGGTTCCAATAAAACTTTATCTATAAAAACAGACAGCGGAGCAGATTTGACACACAGATTAGAGTTGGTCAACCTCCCAACCCAGTCCCTGACAGAAAATGACATCTGCACCCATCCAGTCTACTGTCTGACACCCTCTGCAGGAATCATGGAAAGCTTTTTAAAAGTTAGAAGATCTGCAAACAGTAGTTACCATACTGCTACTAGCCACTTCCAGCATTAATAAAGTGAACTGCCAAAGCAAACTAGCTTGACCAGCACGATCACCACAAACACGAACCTCTACACTTAACTCTCCTCTGACCTCCTCCCTTCCCTCCTGTGACATTCATAACAGTAAGGGAAAGGGGCATATTTTTATTATTTTTAGTTTTAAGTTTTATGCCCAGATTCTGCCTTCTAAAATAAGATGTGCTTCATTTTTCACTCAAGAGGAAAAAAGTGTCCTAATGTGTTTTGCTTGGCTCTTTTTTTAGTTATAGTTTCGCAGGAAGGAAAGCAGACCCCGATTATGAATGTGCCACATGCCGTCATCCGAGTCCTGGGCCTTTGGAGAAGGAGAGGAACAAGATGTGATCCACGCCCTTGTGTTCACAGTACTCTGATCGTCCCTAAATCTCATGTGAGCATCCTGGAAATGTGGGACAAAGAGAGGAGAAACTCGAAACGGCATAGACAGTGGAAAAAAGCAACGATGTAACAACTATTCACTCTACCAATCCATTTCATTTTCCCCTTGCATCCTTCACAGTGACAGAGAGAGGCCAGAAGGTCCAGTTAGGAATCTTTAGCTCAGCGAGAAGGAAGTAGGAAGTGCATTCTAGGCGTGGGGAGCTGCGCATCTGGACTGGCTGCTTCCCTGATCCTCCAGGCCCCTGACTTTGCCTTCAGGGTATCCCACCCCTCAGTCCATGCGGAGATGGCTGTTCCCAGGCAATTTCTACAGATTCCCTACTGCATTTGCATTTATTTGGCCTGCCTGTTAGTTTCAGTAAACACTTTAATTAATTATATATTTTAAAGTGCTTGATCATTCGCCATATAGAGAAAGGGTACAATTTTTTAAATCAATGAGGGGGAAAAATCACTTATAGGGCTCCTCAGCTGGAACATCTGGTGTTTCACACATATAATGAGGGATGAGAAAGAAATGCTTCATTCCGGGAATTCTACAACTTTGCCCAGAAAGGGTTCCATTTTGCAGGGGAGTTAGCTGAGAGAGCCTCAGAGTTAAAGGATGCATCTTCAGGACAACCAAAAGGAGGGATTAGACCCCCAGAAAGTCGCAGAATCATGGATGCCAACCAAATGTCAGCTCACTGCCTGAAGCAAAAGGTTATACTTTGGGGCTGGAGCTGTGGCTCACAGTTACCATGCTTGCCCGGCATGCACCAGTACACGAGTTCAAACCCCAGCACCACGTACACAATGAAGTCTTGGAGCAAAGAAAGTCACATGAAAAACTAAATAAAAAATGTTTCTCTCTCTCTCTCCCTCTCTTTCACTGTCCCTCTCTCTTAAAAAAAAAAAAAAGTTATTCTTAATCCCTGAGTTATTAAAAGAAGCAAACTCTGGGAAACAAAGCGCATGTGCCAAAG